>JAADVT010000788.1:0-15276 GCA_023335895.1 Pythium rishiriense
ACACACACACACACACACACACACACACACACGCACCACAACTCCGCCCAGCAGCGTCGCATGTGGCCAGAACGTCGGCGTGGCTAGTCGCGTGGAGAGCTCCTCGATCACGCCGTGGAGGTGCTTCTCGGTCGCCTCGTCCGGCACGAGCCACAGCGAGTAGCCGATGAACTCGGGCGTCGCGTACAGCGCGTCGTTCGCGCTCGATGCCATGGTCGGGCTCTCCAAATCCTGATGCTTGTCATCCCTCCGGCACGCTTCAAGGTGTTTTAAACTGCGTGTATTATACATCTACGCCAGCCGCGCGGCCTCTAATTGAGACTTGACGGTACCGACTTGCTGGTCAAAGGCACGCCGGCCCTTGCCGAGCGCGAGCTGCTCGGTCTCGCTGATCTCCGGCTGTGCGAGCAGACACTCGAGCCCAGCGACGCCCGTGGCCTCGGCCTTGGCCAGCGCGGCGGTGAGTTCCTCCACGTCCACGGGCGGGTACAACGCCGCGCCCATGTCCACGACCGCGTCCTGGATCGCCTTGTAGCTGCGGTCAAGCGTGGCCGTCCACGCGATGAGTTCCTGGTGCGAGTCTTCGATCGTGAGGTTCTTGAGCGTGAGCACGCCTCGCTTGAGCACGGCCACGGTCATGTCCAGCAGCTTCACGCCACTCTCGAAAAGTGCGCGCTCGTCCTCCGAGAGGCTCGAGTCAAACGCAAAGTCGTCGTCGTCCTCCACGTCGTTCAACGACTCGCCTGCCTCGGCCTCGCTGGCCTGCTCGGCGAGAAACTCTTTGAGCTCCTTGATCGTGTCGTTGAGCACGCTGATGCACTGGAGCATGCTGCGCTTGGACGCGATGCAGTTGGACTTGGGCGTGTTCACCACGGCTTTGCAGCTTTCCCACACACGACCCGTGAGCTCGGGCACGCGAGCGAGCTCGTCCTTGGCGATGGTGCTACCGAGATCCTGCACGCTCTTCATCACTCGCCTGTATGGGGGGAAAGCACAGTGAGATCTCGAGGTCAAAGCCAACTCGTAGCAGCGACGGAGGACGTACAGCGCACCAAGCACGATCTCCTCGGCGAGCGACGGGCCGGCGCCGCAGAACAGCGCGACCTTGGTGGCCGACAGCAGCTGCTCGCACGGCTTGTTGATCGCCTTGCAGATGCTCTCGGCGTCTTCCTGCGACGGCGTCTTGCTGTACACGAGCGAGAACTTGGTGATCTCGTGGCCAATCGAGCCGGCGGCCTACACACAGCGAAGGCGGCTCGTCACGCGTGGGTTCTCTTCTCCACGTTTCGCCCGCGACGTACCGCGACGAACACGTCGCGCGCGAGCGTAAAGTCGTCGTGCTGCAGCCAAAACGTCGGCTGGAACGCGCGCTCCGAGCTTACGCCGCAGCGCGCGTGGAGCTGCTCGAGCTCGGCCGTGTAGCTCGCCGCGGCGGCGTTGAAGTCGCGCAGGAAGCTCGCCATCTCGCGCCGTCGGGGGGGGATTGGTCTCTTGGCGGCCGTCGTTTTTTTTCGTCGGTTGGCGTCCAAGGTCTCGTGTCACCACGATGCGCATGATTGGCTAAAAATTACATACGTGTGGTTATGAATCTCATTAACTACACGTCGTTGGGTCGGACGGCTTTTTTGGCGGGAATGGGGCAGCTCACCTCACCGACGTTCGCGCGAGACCGAGGCAACGAGTCCCTGTCGGCGCCACGCATCGGTCCGCCAGCCGTCACGAACCGTCCGCCATGGACGCCATGCAGTTCG
Organism: Pythium rishiriense; assembly: GCA_023335895.1. Taxonomy (NCBI): domain Eukaryota; phylum Oomycota; class Peronosporomycetes; order Pythiales; family Pythiaceae; genus Pythium; species Pythium rishiriense. The sequence goes on from JAADVT010000788.1 coordinate 1,752, forward strand.
ACGAGGACCTGGACGAATGGCTCTGGCCGGCGTCGTGCCCGGAGCTGCGGCAGATGGAGAGCGCGCTGCGGTGTCTGATCTGCGGCGACTTTTTCCACGGGCCCGTGCTGCTGCCGTGTACGCACACGTTCTGCTCCGAGTGCGTGCGCCGCTTCCTCCAGTCGCGCGGCAACAACGGGTGCTGCCCCGAGTGTAAGCAGCCCTGCGCGCCCAGTGAGCTCGTGCCGAACCGCACGCTCGAGAAGATCGGCGTGCTGTTCCAGCAGATGAAACCCAAGGTGCTGCCCGTGCTGGAGAAGGCCAAGGTTCCCGACCACGAGAGCAACTCGACGGCCGCGAACGGCGGCAAAGCAGCCAATGGCGACGGCAAGCCGCCGGAGCGCATGACGCTGGTCTCGTACAACGTCATGAAGGACAAGGACATCAAGAAGCTGCTCGAGACGATCGGGATCCGCGCGCCGGTCAAGAACCGCGACGACATTATCCAGATCCACAAAGAGGTGAGATCATGAGGTGGTATGTGCGCTGCGTGGTGATGAGGAGGATGGCTCACGCTTTTGGATTGTAGTATGTGCTGCTCGCAAACGCGCAGGCCGACTCGAGCCACCCCAAGTCGGCCAAGCAGGTCCGTGAGGAAGTGATGCGCAATTACCGCGCGCGCCAGGCCGAAAAACAGTCGAACAGTAGTGTACGCAAGTCACTGGATTCCACGCAGGCACCTGTTGTCACGGCAGAGATGCAGGCGGGCTTTGAGCGGCTACGACAACAAGTCAAAGCCCGCGCCAACCAACAAAAGCCAAAGCAAGAGGACGATGGCGACGAAGGAAAGCGCAGTTCGAACGGTACCCAACATGAGGGCGACGACGATGAGAGCGATGGCAGTAGTGAAGATGGCACGTGGCGCCATGTCTACGTGGTCAAGGCGGACTTGGATTTCTACATCCACTCAACCACGCAGGAGATCCGAACAGAGCCGCCGCCCGAATTCCTCGAGCACCAGCAGCGCCTGAAAGAAAGAAGAGAGAAAGCAGCCGTCACTGCAGATGAAGAAAGTCGTGACGATGATGACGACGATGAGCCGGTGGTCGTGGGCACGAGGAGCGCACCGCCTTCCCAGACCGAGGCAACCGCGATCGAGAGCGCGCAAGACGATGATGACGATTTCGAGATCGTGATGACGTCCCCACCACCCAAGCCGTCGTTATGCAGCCGTAACTCCACGCCACAGTCGGCTCGCAAGAAGGCGGCAGAACGACGGAGGAGTAGCACCGGGAGTAGTAGTAGCATCAGCGCAGCGGCTGCGGCGTTCTTTTCCCAAGAAACGTCCTGCAGCATCCAAGAAACCTCGACACAACTCGCTCCATCCGCCTCACTCTCTGTACCTAGTCAAATAGGCAGCAGTAACAGCAGCGGGAGAGTTGGGATCGACCTGAGCGCATCCGATGTAGCGCTCTCGGCGAGTCCCCAGGCGCCACCCACTGATACCAAGTGGGAGTGCCCACGGTGTACGCTCGTGAACGAAAGCACGGATGCAGTTGCCGAATGCGAAGCCTGTGGGTACCGCCACCAACAACGCCCGTTGCGGAAAAAGCAGAAACTGCAGTTTCAGAGCAAAATATTTCAGCCTTAAGTACAAGAATGCTACGATAACAACGCCTTGAACTCGTCGTACTCGATCTCCCCGCTCCCGTCCGTGTCGAGTTCGTCAAGCATACGGTCAATGTCGATGGGCAGCCCGAAATCTTTTTTGATGAGCTGCACGAGCATGCGCCGCTCGACGTGGCCCGTCTTGTCGGCGTTGCCTCCACACGCGACAAACGCGTCTATAAAGTCGGACTCGTCGTCAAACTGCGCGGCGCGGATCTTCTGCGCCTCCATGACTTGGAGAAACTCAGTGAACTCGATCTCGCCGCTGTTGTCGTTGTCGACCTCGGCGATCATCTGGAAGAGCTCCTCATCTGTGGGCTTTTGGCCCATGGCCTCTAGCACTTTGGCCAGCTCGTACTTGTCGATCGTGCCGCTGCCGTCACGGTCAAAGTGGACGAACGACTCGCGACACGCATCGATCTCTTCCTGGGTCAAGATGGACGCCATGTGACTCTTGCGTGGCTATATCTTGGGCGCTTCTGGTCTCGTCACGAACGGACGCGTCGTTTCAGACTGCAGTGCGATGGGAAGGATTGGATGCAGCTACCTAGTGAGTGTTTGACGTTGACTTTAGCGCAAGTCTCATCGACCACCATTACCGAATATCTAGGAGTGCGCTGTTGCCACCACGGACGTGAGACGAATGCCCTTGTGGATGCGGTGTGCATGAAATTCGCGGCTATGTTGTTGTTTGAATGACTACCTCACCAGACAAGTGGCATTTATCGCTGTTCATGTATCCATCCGAGTGCAAGACATGGGTCACCCACCTCTGCCTCCCTTCGGTAAGGACGAGCAGACAGACATAACATGGTCGTGGCACCGGGTTTGCCTTCCCACTGTGGATGCACCAGGGTATTAGTGTTGGAGCCATAGGCGAGTAGTCGGGTCGTGCTAAATTCCAGTCCAAGACGAGCACGGCCATCACGCGCAGGTGCGAGGAAGATCAGGGGAGTGGATATATACCGGTCTTAATCCATCGCACTTGGTCGTCTTCTCCTTCCTTGCGGGCGAGTTTTGACTACGGCAAATCAGAGCTTCTACTAGTAGACAGAACTCGCTCGCTCGTCTTGATACACTTTCCTAGGGGCTTGTTTTACCAGCCCTTCTGGTTCATGCATAATTGAAGCCTCAACTGTGTCACTGGACATCACACTATAATTTCCATCGTTATACCTTATGAGCTCCTACAAAATGCATCGCCGAGATGCTCTACTCTCCTCAATACAATTTGTTTCAGCGGATCATGAGCACTTCCCGAACGTAGATAGCCTGCGCATAGATTAGACAGCACCAGTTCCAGTTAGAGTCACGCTATCATGTCATAGAATACCCATACTATCGAGCGACGGAGAAGACGTACCCAGAGGTTTTCACGCTTGTCCTGGGTGGGCAGCAGCCGCACAAGCTGTGGAATCAGTTCCTTAAGCAACGGGGTCGTACAGATCGAAGTCAAGTAGGCCATGTACGCATCCAGCGACATTTGGTCCTGGCCAAAGAGGCGACAGTTGTCCTTGAAGACCTGCACGTTCGCGTATGGGCACTTGGTGCTAACAAAGTTGATCACATCCGTGTACACTTGTTTCGTCTCGGCACCAGCAGTCGGCTGCGGCAACGGTGGTGCCAGTGTTTGAGCCTTTTGGACTGGGGCGCCATAGTCGGGCTTGTAAGTCGTCACAGGTACGGTCTTGAATGAGAGCCGTGTTGGTGGGGCCGGAGCGGCGGGGGCAGCTGCAGCCGGCGGCGGAGCCGTGTATCCATACCCACCGCCATACGCCGTAGAAGGCGTGGTGGTCGGCGCTGCCGGGGTTGCATTGTAGCCATACGACGCGCTCGGTGCACCGTACGCTGTGGATGTTACGGGCACTGCATACGCCGTCGAAGCTGCAGGTGCTCCATACGCTGTCGAAGCCGCGGGTGCTCCATACGCTGTTGAAGCCGCGGGTGCCGCGTACGCTGAAGCGCCGTAACCGGCTGCCGCCGCGGCTGGTGCGGCATACGCTGCGCTTCCGTAACCAGTCGCTGGCGCGGTGGTCGCAGGGGCGGCCGCAGCGGTCGATTTGTTCTTCGCATATTGCTCGTACAATTCCTTCTCAGACTTGTAGGTCTGGTAGCGGTGCACGCGGGGATCCGAGCCGCTGGGCTGCGCGGACAAACTCGATCGCGTGGTATTCGCGGTAGAGGGTGTGGCGCTACCGGAGCCGTTGTTGAAAGACGAATTGAAAGACGAGCGGCTGTCGAACGAACTGGTGCGTTGGCTGTTACTGCTCGAGCTGGACTGGGGCACATACGTCCCGTTGCCTCCAAACGCGGCAGCCGACGCGACGTTGCCGTTGAAGTGCGAGCTTCGCGGGTCTGACGAAGGGTACTGCACCATAAACACACCCACATACACACAACATTCGCGTCAGTCCATACAAACCCTTTGGAGAGAAAAAAAAACAAAAAAACAAAGAGTCCGTACCGCAGTGACACCATCACGGCCCTCGGCCATGCTAATCGCTTCAAGCAGCGCGTTACACGAGCCGGCGGGCGCCTGCACGTGGCCGTTCAAGATCTCCATGGGCGTGACGTCGCGTCCGTAAAACTTGCGGTTCATTTCGCCGCGCACGAGAATCGTCGAGCCGTGGAGCCCGACACCGGCAAACGCGCCCTTGGCGCGGCTGTAGGTGTAGTTGGCGCTGAGTCCGCCACCGCCGGCGTTCACGTTGCCGCCGGCCGCGCGGCCGAGCGGGCCGACTGCAAGCTCGAGGCCGGCGCCAACCGACACCTGGGTGCCCTTCTTGAACGTGTTGACGGCGCCCTTGGAGCCGAGCACGATCATAAAGTCGATGATTTCGCCGCCGATTTCGGCGCCAAAGCCGATGCCGGCCGTGCCGATGCCCGAGGGCGCCGACCACGTGCCGTCGTCCAGCCGCGCGATCACGACGCCCGTACCGAGCTTACCGGTCCAGACCATACCGGCCTTGACGACCGTGAGGAACGCGAGGCCGGCGCAGTTCTTGATCATCTCGGCGGGGATCGAGCTGTCGGCGTCGACCGTCGAGTTGTTGAAGAACGAGTTGATGATGTTGGCGGCCTTCTGGATCTCCTTCTCCATCGAGGAGGAGTACGGCTTGTTGAACACCATGGTGCCTCTGTGGGGGTGAGATGACGGGGAGAAATGGGAACTGCCGAGAGAGAGAGAGAGAGAGAGAGAGGGAAGCGGTGGAAGTTGGGCACGGTGGGTGTATGGGACACGGGGACCGACCAGCTTCACTTCGCGTTTCAGAACATTCCAACAAGGAGAGCACCTGTGTCCAGGTACTGTAGATCCTCTTTTGAAGCATAGTCAGAAACCTGCGTACTCAGATAGAGGGCTACTATTCAGGTACGGAGAGAGTGATGGTCTAAATGGATGGGTACATCGTTCTTGGCTTGCGCTGGATGTCTGATCAACGCGCCCAGACCAATGGGGAGTACAAATCCACCGACAGAGTTGCCGGAAAACCTACCGGGAGGGCCATCCCTGGCGGAATATCAAGGATTCGACGTCCGTCCAACTGGATCACCGTACTTGGAGCAACAATTGGAAGTGGAGCCAGCATCGTACAACTTGTATTCGGGATTCGCAAAGTCGGGATCGAACTTCACACACAGCACGTACTCAACTCCTGGCATCATAGCCCATATAGATATTGCCTTGTGGTCGAGTTGTCCTTGTGCCAGTCCCCACGGCTGAGAGACGCCAACTTCAACTTTAATCGTCCGAAAATCGTCAATTTTTGGAACACCTTGTGGAAGCACGGAGCCGGGTGTTGCCTTGCGTGGTCCATAACTGAGGTCTGGACACCACCGTCGCCCCCGAGAATTTACGGCGGCCATGTAGCCCCTGAGCCATTCTTTGACATGCCGCTCACGAAATTGATCGTTTAGCTCAGAAAGGAACTCTTCGTGGGGAGTATCCGCAAACTCGATGATGTGGATCTCTTCCGTGTCAGCGAACCATTCAAGAACATTGGGTCGAACGATTTGATCCTCGCTGTCAGCAAACGCGTTCCATTCATCTTCCGTTGCGTGGCACACACGCAATGTACCGGTCGGCGGTGGAGGCTGTGCCACTGCAGCTTCCTGAGCAGCGTTGATGCGATCGATGCTGGAGAGCAGAGAACTCATTGACGCCGGTGTGACTGCGTCTGCCGCAGCGCCAGCTTCATTGGATGCACGGCGCGTTGCTACTCGAGTATGAGTCCCGTCCCAACGAAAGCAACGCTCATGTTTCTTTGTCGTCTTTTCCCTGGTCTTGTCCGCTCGTCGTCCGCTCTTCCATCCCATATAAGAGCAGCGATGGTGCCCTAACCACCAGCGATGATGTACTACTATAGTACCCCGTTTCTTGCGGTTTGGACCTCTGCGTCACCGGAGCGTGGGGTCCGCAGCCGCCGAGCGTCACCATCAGGGCCTGCTTTGCGCCACAACACAGATTAGGCTGGGATGGGGGACCGGCCGGTGGTGCGAGCCTCCCACGGCGCGTTTCCATGCAAACGACTGGTGCACACCAAGCAGAAAAAGCCGTGCCGCCGCGAGCGAACCCATCTTTGGTTGCCGTGCTTGCGCTCGTCAATGCAGCGCCGGCGGCGGACCCACGCACGCATGACCGACCCCCCGCGAGTCACAGCGTGGCGGGTGTCGCGTGTTTGGACTACGCGACGGACAGAGCTTGTCAATACACGTTGTCTCGGCAACGACGGTCTCTCTTGCGCGGATTGGCCATGGAGCCCATGGTGGCGCCGGTGGTGACATCGTGGCGTCATCAGCCACGGGTCTCGATCTTGAATCTACACAACCACAGGCTGAAACCCACCCGTTTCATACATGGGTTTCTTCTGATGCAAGCCCGTTTGGCTGGAAGAACGGGAAAAATACCTGAAAAATGGAATCTTGGATGACCCGTGGGTTTTTGATTGCCCCAAACTGAACCCACCCGGCCGCAATCCACTTCACGCGACAAGAACCGCAGAAATTACAGAAACGCGCAATCCGAGTTTTTGGGGAAGAACGAGCGAGCCAGGCTCCGCCGCAAGATCACTTCCCAATCTTCCGGGCTTCGCTCAGAACCCCCCTCCTCCAAGTCTCCTTCCCCCCCTCTCTTTTTCCTTCCACCATGGGTCTCCTCGACATCGTGCCGACTGGCGTGCTCAACGGCCAGGACGTCATCAAGGTCTACAAGTACGCGCAGGAGCACAACTTTGCCATCCCGGCCGTCAACGTGACGTCGTCGTCGACCGCGAACGCTGCGCTCCAGGCCGCGCGCGACATCAAGTCGCCCATCATCATCCAGGCCTCGAACGGCGGCTCGGCCTACTACGCCGGCAAGGGCATCGACAACAAGAACCAGGAGGCCTCGGTCATCGGCGCCGTCGCGCTCGCGCACCACGTGCGCACGCTCGCGTCGTACTACAAGGTGCCCGTGATCCTCCACTCGGACCACTGCGCCAAGAAGCTGCTCCCGTGGTTCGATGGCATGCTCGACGCGGATGAGGCCTACTTCAAGACCCACGGCGTGCCGCTCTTCAGCTCGCACATGCTTGACCTGTCGGAGGAGACGCTCGAGGAGAACGTGCAGACCAGCAAGAAGTACTTCGAGCGCATGAACAAGATGGGCCTCATCCTCGAGATTGAGCTCGGCATCACGGGCGGCGAGGAGGATGGCGTCGACAACTCGGACGTCGACAACGCTTCGCTCTACTCGCAGCCGTCGGACATTCTGTACGCGTACAATGAGCTCGGCGCGATCTCGCCCAACTTCACGATCGCTGCTGCTTTCGGCAACGTCCACGGTGTGTACAAGCCGGGCAACGTGAAGCTCCACCCGGAGATCCTCGGTGGCTTCCAGTCGCACGTGCGCGACGAGGTTGCCAAGGGCCAGCAGAAGCCGGTGTTCTTCGTGTTCCACGGTGGCTCGGGCTCGACCGAGGCTGAGATCCAGGAGGCCGTCAAGAATGGCGTCGTCAAGATGAACATTGACACGGACACGCAGTGGGCGTACTGGAACGGTCTCCGCAAGTTCTACGAGGAGAAGAAGGCCTACCTGCAGGGCCAGATCGGCAACCCGGAGGGCGCCGACAAGCCGAACAAGAAGTACTACGACCCGCGTGTGTGGGTGCGCAAGTCGGAGGAGGAGATGATCGTGCGCCTCCACGAGGCCTACCGCAACCTCAACTGCGTGAACGTCCTGTAAATTGGACCCCCACCCAGAGCAAGCGCGCCCGTGGTGCTCCCATCCTTTTGCTGAAGAGAGAAGAAGTGAGAGTCCGCACGCTGCGTTTTGTCAGTCGTTGCACACGGGGACGTTTCTGCCGACCACGATCCTTATTGAGATCGTGTGGACGTACATGCGATCCCCTCCTGTCGTTACAATAACTACTCCCTTGGTACTTGCATTTTTGATTCTGATGGTGTCGAGTGCTGGCTGCGTGGATCTAGGTTGCCGTTGGCGACGCCATTGCGCATTCTCCTGTGTCGGACACAGATGCTGAGATGGGTGGAATCGATCCAACAGTTAAGAACCCCAACTGATACCTAACCGTCTCGGGGATGTTTGAATCGATCTTGAAAGGTCACAACCATGGAAGGAGCTGGTGTCCCACAAAGCGCATTCAGCTGGCGAACGGGGAGACGACAAACGACAACACTTAGGCCAAGACACGTAACCTCAACCATGGTGGAGATGGAGAAGGCGCTGCTCAAGAAGCTCTGTCGCGACCACGATCTGTATGTGACGCCGGCCATCAACGACAAGCTCTACCTCCACTACAAGGGCTTCCGCTGCATCAAGAACCTCGATGAGTACACGGGGCTCAAAGTGCTCTGGCTTGAAGGCAACGGACTGCCACGCATCGAAGGGCTCGAGCACCAGACACAACTCAAGACGCTCTACCTCCAGGAGAACCTGATCCAACACATCGAGAACTTGGACGCGCAGACAGGTCTTGACACGCTCAACCTGTCGCAGAATCAAATCTCGTGTATCGAGAACCTGGGCCACATGAAGGAACTATCCGTGAGCTATCCCTTATCTTGGTCACAAGCGCATGAACTCCGACTTACAGATGAGTGGCTATGTTCCTTGTAGAGTCTCTCACTCAAGTCCAACTATTTGTCCACGGCCAAAGACCTCGAGCATGTGCTGGAGCTGCCGAATCTCTCGGTGCTGGACGTGCAGAGCAACCGCATTGCGGACCCAGCCGTGCTCGATGTGCTCTCCAAGATGCCTAACTTGAAAGTACTCTACCTGCAGGGCAACGACGTCGTCAAGCACATCAAGCAATACCGCAAGACGCTCGTGTACCGCTGCCGAAAGCTCAAATACCTCGACGATCGCCCAGTGTTTGAGGACGAGCGGCGCCGAATCGATGCATGGGGCAAGGCACTCGATGCTTCTAACGGGGACTTTAAGGCCGCGCAGGAGGCTGAGCGCGTCGAGATGGAGGCTATCCGACAGGAGAAGCGTGACCGCGACCGCTTGAACTTCCTCCACTTCGAGCAACTCATGGCCGAGGGCCGGCGCAAGCGAGCTGAGGAAGAGGCCGCTAAGGCTGCCGCCGCTAGCAATCAGAACGACCAGTCACCGCATGGACCCGAGCAGAGCGAGGTCAACCCATTCTCTGGTGAAAAGATTGTGCCCGTCCAGGACTGCGAGTTCTTGCAGCGCCAGCGTGAGGAGCGCTGGGAGCAGGTCGTCAACGCACCCGAGGCGTGGTCAAAGAGCGACATCGCCACTACCGCGGCAGCAAGCCAGGAGGATAACCAGGCGGAGAATTCAACCAGTAGCGAGACTCGGGCATCTGCGATCCCTGTGGATGTGTCGAGACTCGCTCTTCTCCACCAGTGCGCGACCGTCGGGACCGGGTTGAGCTCGGCTATGGAGGAGTTTGTCGACTCTTCCTTCCGTGTTGACGACCAAAGCCCCCAAGCGATGCCTCCACCTGCACCTGTCACGACCGCATCCCGAGAACCAGGAACCAAAATCCTTGGCAAGAAAGCTGAAAGCACGAGCGAGCTTGGTATTGAGGACAATACTGAGCGCCTACCACCGGCAACACAATTGGCTCTGTTTGCTCCTGCTTTATTGGACGAACCGCATTCACTCCCCGCGCCTCCATCGACGTCGTTTCAGATGGAGGCATCGTCGAGTGAGACCACGCCAATGACCATGCCACCGCCAGCGCCAGTGGCAACCACGAAACCCCCTACCGTCGCAAAGACAACAAACGTCGATGAGCTAGACTAACCGTCTTGAGAGCAGAACCAAGGAAAAATACATCGTGACCACTGCGTATTTTGTCGAATACTCTAGTTCACGTGCTGATCAGTCTACGGAGCATTGGGCGAAAAAGTCGTACTCATGGATCCATCGGCTGAACATCTTCTCAAACTTCTCAAACGGACACAGCACCTGGCTGTCACAGTCGGGAAAGCGTACGGTGCGTTCATGGAGCAGTGTTTGGACTCGGTATGTGGGCTGGGCAGATACACTGTCGCGCGCCTCACACTGGTGCAGCACAAAGCCGATGTTCGCCGAGAAGGGCGCTAGAACGGAGCCCCGGAAAGGCCTTTTCTTGGCCACCTCTAGCGGTGTGTTCCCAAGAAAATGACCATCGCGGTCGCTCACATGGCGATCGAAATACGACAAATTGAGCAGCGACGCAAGTGGTAAGATGGTCTCAGCGTGCGCAAACCGAAAGTGGCCTTCGACGCGGCTTCGACCCTGGATGCGCGCGAGCATGGACTCGTGAATGTCCTGCAGCAGTGGCGCGGCGATCTCAAACGCAATCGCGTGGCCGTGGCTCTTTTTGTAAAAGTGCTTGAGATCCTGGAAGTAGTCCATCGACAGCAGCGTCTCGTCGTCTAGCAACGCACACCACTCACTGAACTCGTCTCGCACGGCCACATCAAACGCGCAGCCGGCGTACGCGGCCTCGAGGTCTTTTTGCGTGAGGTGGTCGCCCGCACGGCGTTGGAACGCGCGCAGGTTGCGCTGCATCTGCGCGCTCTTACGGTACGCCGCGTGGTGGGCGGTCGCGCTCTTGTTGGTCTCGATCTGGCGGTCAAACGCCGGGCAGTTGTCAAAGAACCGCAGCTCGTGGTCCTGGCCAATCGGGTCCGACGCGTAGTGTACGGGCTGCATGCCGCCAAAGAACCCGTACGCAAAGCCCATGGCGCTTTGCTGGGTGCGGGGCTTGTACGTGTGCTCGAAGACATACGTCTGCGCGTCGTAGTGGGGCATCGCGTGCTTCGCGAACCGCGCGCGGAGCCGCTGGCCCAGTGAGATCTGCTCAAACACGCCCGCGGGCGCGAGCCACCCAGCGCGCGCAGGGTCGTACGGGTTACGCCAATCAACAAGCCCCGATGGTAACGCAGTCGAAGAGGAGACGAGCTTGGCGTGGGTCGCGCGGATGCGGTCAATGTCTTTGATGGTCGGAAACCGCGTGCCGTGGCGTATGACAAAGTTGAGCTGCACGGGCGAGCACGCCGTCGTCATCGCGGCCTCGTCGGCGACGTCGGCCGTCGGCGCCGGGTACATGGTCTTAGTCGACATGTGGGTGCGTAACAAGCGCTCTTTGCGCGCGAGCGCGTCGGTGGCGTCGCCCCCACACGGGACCCACGCCCACGCGGTCAGCACCACCAGCAGCGGCGCCACCAGCGCCCATAAAGCACACGACAAGCGACGCATGGTCCTGGGGCTTCTGGGTTCTGCTTCCTTTTGGGGGTATGCATGGAAATTGAAGTCGCCGATGTGTTTAGAAACGCTGACTTGGGTAGGCATCGTTTCTATAACAGTTTTTTTTCAGGGTCGCGATCTTGGGTGATCGAGCCATCACCAGTATGGCGCGGTCGTATAATTCCTTCGCACGGCTCGGCGACGGCATCCTGCGGTTCTCGCGGGGCGCTCCGCGCGCGGGCGCGCCACGCGTGACGCTGCTGGGCGGCGTTCACGGCAACGAGCGGATCGGCGTCCGCGTGCTCGACGCGCTGCGGCGCGCGCTGCTCGCGTCGGACGCGCGCGTCGCAACTGGCGCCAGCGTCACGCTCGTGTACGCCAACACCCCGGCGCTCCGCGTGGGCACGCGCGGCGCCACGCCCCACGCCGACCTCAACCGGTGTTTCACGCGCGAGGTGCTGTCTGGGGACGGGCCCGCGGCGTACGAACAGGCCCGCGCGCGCGAGCTGGCACCGCTGCTCGCGGAGACCGACGTGCTCGTGGATCTCCATTCGACCAACAAGCCCTCGGCGCCGTTTGTGCGGCTCGCCGGCGCCGCGGCGCTCACACAAAACGCCGTGCGGATCGCCGCGCGACTGCCCTGCGAGATCCTGCTCCATGACCCCAAGTATCTGCTGGCGGATGGCCGCGTGGCGCTTACGGACGAGTACGTCGGCGCCCACGGCGGCGTGGGCGTGTGCTTTGAGAGCGGACTCGCGACGGACTTGTCGGCAGAAAAAGTGGGGAGCATCGTCGACAGTCTGTGGACGATTCTCACGCACGACACGCAGGCGATCGAGGCGACCAAGTGGACGCCCGAAGCCCCCCCACAGGCCGCGGGGTTCAAGCACACGTACGAGATCACACAAGTGTTCAAACTCACACCGGCGGGGTTCCGCTGGGCGGACGGCGTCGGCGACAGCAACTTCCAGCGTGTCGCCGCGCGTCAGCCCATCGGGTATGTGGGTGACGAGCCGTTTGCCGTTGACTACGACTCCTATATCGTAGGTCCCAGCGCTCTGGAAGCTCGGCGCGTACGTAGGATTGTTAGTGGGTGAAGGGTTTTTGACCGGTATCATGCTGACTGTGTTTGAGGGATGCCACGTAGGCCTCTTGGTTGGCTCACGAAGAAAAAGGCGTCCATTTGATCGGTCAAAGAACGCTGCAGCCACAACAAACCATGTCTCCGCCACTTTGTGTCTGTCTCGTTCTCATTGCTGTTTGGTCTTCTTGGGATCAGTGAAACCGTTGTTCCCGTTGTTGAGTAGTTGTAGTGAAGACCAAAAGAGCCCCGCGTTGATGATGTACGCCGTCACGCACACGAGGCAAAGGTCGCGTAGAATGAAGCTCAGTATGTACGCCAAGTACACGCTGATGGCCTATAGCAACACATGCATCAGTACGGAAGCGTGCATCACGCGTAGCGTCACGAGTCCAACGTACCAACGCGACCATGGACGCTAGCACATAAAAGTGCTGATGGTACGGAAGCTTTCGCACGAGCGGGTACATGATAAACAGCGAGTACGCGCCGACGCCTACCACAACAAACTTAGCATTACGGTATCTCTATCATTCCGCTGCGTTGATCAGGCGTACCCAACAGCGCATTGGGCACGTCCAGAAGCGATCCCTTGGGCACGAGTCGGTGGTACTGGAGCAGACTACCGTACTCGCTCATCATCACCTGGGGCAGTGCTCGGGTCAAATCGGCGTTCATCTCGGCAGCATGGGGAACCCCCTCACCTTGGAGCAGGAGAAGTAGTCCGTGTCGCAGAGCGGCTTGTACGCCTCCTTCAACTCGTGCTTCTGGCGCTCCACGTACACGCCGTACGCGGACGTCGCGGCGCCCAGTAGCCCCAGCAGCACGAGCCGTTGGCGGGCTCGCGCTGCCATTGGCCGGTCTCTGTCGACACGCTGGGCCATCTCGAGCGGATGTTGGATGATGAGTGAGTGAGCCCGTGTGATGTGGGACGAAGCCACCAAGAAGAATTCGTGACGCTTCCAGATAGAGCGCCGATCATTGGGCAATAAATCGTATCCAAATCGCAGACCAATGTAGCCATCTTGATTTCCGAATCGGAGAGAAAGGCGCCAGGACGGAACTAGCTAACGTTAGCGCTAGATACTTTACTG
>JAADVT010000789.1:0-15179 GCA_023335895.1 Pythium rishiriense
GAGATTCAATAGATGGGAGAGCGTTGAGGGAGGAGAGGAAGTGAGTGGGACGAATCGGGAACACTGGAAATGAGGTCGTGAAGGGGGTGAAGTGAGGGGTTTGCGCAGCGAAAGATGAAATGGAATCTGAAGGGTTCGGTGCTCAGTAGCGGGGTTGAAGATGGAGAAGGATGAGGCAAGTGAGAACTGGGTGGTGGGATCAGAAAAGGAGAGGAGGTAAGATGGGAATAGCGGGAGTAGTGGGAAGAGTGTGAGGGGGAGGGGTGTGGGGGAGATTTGGAGAAGCGGGAAGCGGGGATTGAAGAGGGAGAAGGATGAGGCAAGTGAGAGCTAGATGGTGGGATTAGATCCGGTGAGGGGAAAGAATAGGAAGAGTGGGGAGAGGGGGGAAGAGTGGAGGGAGTGGGAAGATGGGAAGAGGGGGAAATAGATGGATAGTGGACGGATTGGCAAGAGTGGCAAGAGTGGAAAGGTGTGGGAAGCGTGGGAAGAGGGTGTTCCATTAGATGAGTGGTATCTAAAGAAACTTGGGGTAAAATATACTCTGTGAGGTCCTAGCAGTGGTGGCATGTTGGTGATACACTTGAATATGCTTCCGCTGTCTTCATACGAGCATCTCGGCGCTGCTCGCGATGGCTGCGGCCGTCACGCTTTGGTGCCAAACCCCTCCCACGCTCCCTCACTTCCAAAGCCGCACCTAGCAGCACAAACCACGATGTCAGCGCCCGACATCCAACAAGACGTGACGCCTTCCAGGGAGACCTCTGTCATCGGTATCGCTTGTATTCGGCTCCCCAGAGGACGCTCAGGCCTGCAACTACATATAGGTGCCGGGTTGATCTCCACTACCCTCTCCATGAAAGATCTCTTGCGTGAGCTTCGCACACGACCACAGACACCAATTTGGAACTATGCAGGCCCGTATCTCTCGGACTTCCTCCGTATCTACAGCAGAGGGATCCAAGTTACCTGTTCCTCGCTCAGGGTCGCTTGTCTTCTCGAAGGCACAACCGTGAACATAAATGACCGCCTCTACCTCATCAAACGTCAGGTAAACGTGGATAGAATCTACTTCTCGAGACCGATCAGCCTGATCGGCCGCCCTCTCGCTTATGACGTTGTCCCTGATCCACTCGACCCTACATCGGCCCTCAGAATCGACACTGCTGTTAGCAGCGACATCACAGCCCACTTGCGACCCGGCTCGATCTACTAATCCGCTGGTTAAATGGTTGGCACGCAGATAGATTTGCGAGCTAATACATGGCTGGTTCCGAGCTGATACGTATTTCCATGTAGTTTGGTTTTCTCTGTGAGCGCCTAGACTGCAGTATCAAAACAAGTCAACATTTTCTCAAAACACGATGTACTTATGGAAACTGGTAGCAACTAGTATTTTTTTTTTTCGAGAGCTTTCTTTGAAACTACGCCTCCCCCCGGCCTCGGCGGGGCAAGCAATATGAGCATATCCGATATGCCTGCCTGATAAGACAGTTTTTTTTGGCCCCTTCGGAATATACGGCGCTTATCGCCCTTCATATCTGGCGCTTATGCGCGTTCTTATCGTCGTGATATGCGACCCTGATATGCGGGTTTTCGAAGGCGTCCAGTGGCATCAACGCCAACAAGAGGCATGACGTTCGTGCTGCGCGAGTGATTCGGCATGCATGGCACCATGAGACCGAGCAAGACAAAGTAAAGCACGCGCTTCTGTCGCTGCCCATGTCGACATCGCCCTTGAGGACACTTGTCCCGACATCTTTGTCGTAGTTCTACTACGACAGTTCGATTGACCTTGTCAGCAATCCTCCGGTGCCTCCCCCCTTCACGCAACGACTCATACACGTTCAAAGACATCGACATTTTGGTAGGGGGAAACGATAGACTACTTTGCTGTTCACGCGGCACAGATTTTTTCAATAAATAGGCTTGTGTTCAGAACTGCGCGTGTGTGTGTGTGTGGAGGAAACTAACGGGGAGGAGGAGGAGGGGGTTGAGAAAAACTATCGCAACTGCTATCGTTGCACCAGAGGAGGAGGGGAGCGTTCTAGTTGGCGGTGATCTGCTGCGTGCCGTTGCGCTTGCCTAACCGCCGCGACATGCTCGTGAGCCGCGCGTACATGCTCTTGACAAACGTCTTGCGCAGGTTCTGGATCTCGACGTCCAGCGCCGCGAGCTGCGTGTCGCGGATCACGACCCGCGACGACGCGCTCGACGACACCGACTCGCGGAGCTCGCACTTGTGGCACGTCGAGTCGCGGTCGTGCGAGCAGCAGCTCTCGTTGTCGTCCGTGTCGGCGTCGGGCGCGTGGCACGAGACGTCTTCCTCGACGACCGTCGCGGCCAGGTCTTCGAGCCGCGTCGAGATGCGCTTGGAGCTGCCCTGGCTCGCGCGCGAGCGCGTCGACGTCGGTCCCGTGGGGCACGTACAGCCCATCGACCCACGCGGCGCGGTCGGCTGCTGCTGCTCGGCGTCGACCTCGGCGGCTGCGGCCGCAGCGGCCGCTGCGAGGCTCTCGCCACGGCTGTCGCGGTCCTCGCTGCTGGCGTCCGTGTCGGAGCTGTTGAGGCTGCGGCGACGGCCGCTCGAGGACGACCGCGAGAGCGCGGCGCCGTGGACCGGACACTTCGGCTCGGCGAAGCTCGTGGTGGCCGTGAGCGAGGGCGCCGGCGAGGCGAACGCGAGCTCGTCCACAGAGGGGCTCGGCGCGGCGCGGCGCAGGAGGAGCGGCATGGTGGGGAGGCGGAGAGGAGAGGAGAGGAGCGGAGCGGAGGTCGCCGCGGGGGTCTAAATCGCGACGTGGGTATTGCAGCGAGCACGGCGCGCTGAATGGGGAAATGGCCCCACGGTCGCTGGACGAGCGGGACGCCGACGTGGTGCGGGCAGGAACGAGGTTGAACTGGGCACTGGAAATCCGGAGCAGACCGGGCGGACGACAGCTGGCCAGAGCCGGGGCGTCCGGAACAACCGCACGACCCGCTGCTCCACAACAACAGCACCCTGGCTTGGCTTCCAGGAGGGTTCGGGATGGTGTGGATGACGAGGGAGAGGAGCTTGGGGAACACCTCACAAACTGACAGGAGTGTGCGATCCTGCGAGCCCTAGCCCGCTTGGACGCCACAGTGTGCTCCCTATTTGGCTGCAGTGCTGGTCGTCGTCGAGGGGTAGGAGTATCACCATTTTGAGGTTTGCGTTTTTGGCGGGACTTTGAGATGCCGCTGAAGGATGGCTGTGGCTGTCTTTCGCCAGCCAGTATTTCCAGGATCATTGAATTTCAGTTCCAACCTGGAATCAGACAAGGATCCAGGAAGCGTACCCTTCGATTTTTTTTTGTTTTTCATTGTGGATGGGTGAACTCTCGATCCAAAATTGAGGGTGGAGAGTTGGCTACGGTGATATGCGCAGTTTCGTTTCCTGTGGCTCTCCGAGGCGCCGCCGGCGTGGGTTCGATTCGAAGCGACGACCGATGCGGTCGTTCGCTCGGTCAGTCAGTTTGTGACGAGGTGACGTGCATCGTTACTCATGGCGCTCTTCCCTGTGATCTCCTCCTGGTCGCACAATCACATGTCCCTGCCTCCCCCCAACCGTCGCACACCAACTTCAAGCGTGTTGTGGCAGAGCCATGGTACACTCCAAGCTGCAGCACCATGCTTCCTTTCCTCACTGCGCGTCCTGTGGACGTCCACAACCAGACGGTCGTCGGCGCTGGACTCTAGCGCGTGGCTCGTGATGTTGAAATATCGGTGACGGTCTCTGATCTGGACCAACGTCCAGAGTTTGGTCCTGATTCAGGACTTCAGGACTCCTGAAGTGAGGGGAGACCAGTTCATAACTGTGCATGCACCACACTGCGAATCTTCGTTGGTCCGTTGGGTCAACAGGGACTTTATGGAGGGGTCGTGCCCCCGGCCAATGTCGAATGCGCGTTAGTCTTGAGTCGTCCAATCAACAATACCAGCCTCGTGGTCCAGCATGGCAGTGGACAAAAGGGCTCTCGGCGTTCTTGGTGGTTCGCTGAGCGAACCTCGCTCACTTCGCTGGCGCAGCCGCCAGTGGCCAAAAGTTTTTGAATTGGACTCGCGTTTAGTCCGGGCTTCAATTCAAAAAGCCGTTGGAACGTTGCAGTTGAGTTGCTGCGATTCAACTCTTCACATACAAATATCAAGTATACGATCGAATGAATTGATATACAATTCATTCCGTGGCTTGCGATCTTTTTCGTTTTTTTTTCTTTCTGTTTTCTTTCACTACGCTGAGCTTGAAGTTTCCCCCCTCCACCACCACTCGAAGATTTCCCCACAAGACCCCAAGTCCTGGCATCTCAATGCGGGTGGTGGCGACGGCAGCAGCGCTGGCGCTGGCGCTCAGCGCCTCGGCGGCCGCGAACTGTGATCCGGCCAAGTGGAAGATCCCGACCGACGCGCGCTACAACACGGCCGGCCGCATCGTCTCCGACAAACTCAATGTCCACCTGATCCCACACTCCCACGACGACCCGTGCGTGGCTGCGCTGCCGTGTGTCGTATGCCCTCTAGGAAAATACTAACGATGTTTGGGGTGTCGGGTTTGCAGGGGCTGGCTCATCACGGTGGACCAGTACTACTACGACCGCGTGCAGTACATTCTGGACACGGTCGTGACCGAGCTCCAGGAGAACCCGGACCGCAAGTTTATGTTTGTCGAGCAGTCGTTCTTCCAACGCTGGTGGAAGGAGCAGAGCGATAAGACCAAGGAGATTGTCCGCCAACTCGTCAAGGAAGGGCGGCTCGATCTCTCGGTGAACGGCGGGTGGTGCATGCACGACGAGGCGGCGCCGCACTACATTGCCATGATCGACCAGACCGCGTACGGCCACCAGCTCCTCAAGCAAGAGTTCAACGTGACCCCGCGCATCGGCTGGCAGATCGATCCGTTCGGCCACTCGTCCACGCAGGCCTCGCTGCTCTCGGCAAGCGTGGGCTTTGACGCGCTCTACTTTGCGCGCATCGACTACCAGGACTATGGCAAGAGGTACGACAACAAGAACCTCGAGTTTATTTGGCGCGCGAGCAAGTCACGCGGCAAGGCGACACAGGTGTTCACGGGAAACATTATCAATCACTACGGCGCGCCGGGCCACTACCACTACGACCGTGACACGAGCGTCCAGGACGATCCGGCCATGCACGACTTCAACGTGTGCGATGAAGTCAATTGGTTTGTGGAAGATGCGCTGAACCGAGGTGCCCACTCGCGTGGCAACCACATTTTCGTTCCGATGGGCGACGACTTCTCGTACGACAACGCCCACCGCTGGTTCAAGAACATGGACAAGCTCATCCACTACATCAACCAGGACGGGCGTATCAACGTGCTCTACTCAAACTTGTCGTACTACACTGACCTCAAGCTCGCGGAAAACATTACGTGGGAGCTCAAGACCGACGACTTCTTCCCGTATGCATCGCAAGATCACGAGTATTGGTCGGGTTTCTTCACGAGTCGTCCATCGCTTAAGAAGTTTGCGCGCGTTGGCAACAGCTTGCTGCAGCAGTTGCGCCAGTTGGATGCGGTCTACCAGAGTCATCACTCAGCGCAGCTCGACAAGCTGCAGCGTGGTGTCGGGCTCGTCCAGCATCACGATGGCATTTCTGGTACTGAGAAGCAGGCTGTCTCGGACGATTACGCCTTGCGCATCAATGAAGGAGTCGTGGAAGCCGAGAAGGAACTGAACGAAGTCCTGTTTGTCATTGGTGAGAAAGAGCAATTCCACTTCTGCCTACAGAGCAATGTCAGCATTTGTGAAGTCACGCGCAACACGGAGAAGGTAGAAATCTTTGTCCACAACGCGCTTCCGCGCAAGACCAAGCAGACGATTGCTGTTCCGATTGATCGGAAGGCCGTCAAGGTCACTTCACTGTCGGGTGGTCCAGACCCCAATGATGTCGCAGTGTACCAGAACTTGCTTGTGCACCCTGAAACACAACAAGAGCTGCCCTACAAGGTCGTTTTCACAGCCGATCTTCCACCGCTGTCGTCCCACCGGTTTTTACTTCAACAATTCGACAGCCCGATGGAGAGGCACACCTCGAAGCGTGATCAGATCGAATCCAACTCAGAGGTCGTTCTTGAAAACGACAAGATCGCTGCCACCATTGACCCCAAGACGGGTATGGTTGTGTCGATCCAGAACAAGGAGACCAAGGTGACGGTCCCAGTCTCTGTGGAAGTTGCGTACTATCTTGCGTATCAAGGGCCGCATGGCCGCCACTCTGGCGCGTACCTTTTCCGTCCCGACTCGAAAAAGGTGTTCTCGGTCGTGCGTGACGATCGAGCGACCGTGACGTTACTCGATGTTAGAACGGATTCGGTGGACAATGAGGCAGCGTCTCGAATTGCCTTCAAGATCGGTGACTGGGTGACTCTCGAGTACATCCTCGACCCTGATGACTCGTTCCTCGAGGTTGAGTGGACAGTCGGTCCGATCCCAATCGATGACAACAAGGGCAAAGAAGTGATTCTCCGTTTTGATACGAAGAAGACCATTCAATCGAAGGGGACATGGTACACTGACTCCAACGGCCTTGAGTTTGTGACACGAGTTCGTAACCATCGTGACACGTGGGATCTCAAGCTGTCGGATGACCAGGAATTTGTCGCTGCCAACTATGCACCTATCACGACTGGTGGTTACCTGAAGGATGACAAACATCAGTTGAATATCGTCACGGACCGCGCGCAGGGCATGGGTAGTCTGGAGGACGGTCAATTGGAAGTGATGGTGCACCGTCGACTACTAATGGATGACGAGAAGGGTGTGGGCGAGCATCTGAACGAGACTGAGACGCTGTATGACCCGACGTCGAAGAAGACGACCACTTCTGGTTTGGTTGCTCGCGGTAGTCTATTCGTCAATGTCGACAACGCTGGTGATGACGGCATTCGGAGCATTCGCTCGAAGATGGAGGAGGAATTCTTCACGCCACTTGCTGTGTTCCGCAAATCAGTTGCGGACGAAAAGGAGGCCAAGATCCCGTGGTTGACCGTCAATGAATTCCCTCAGAACGTTGGCCTCACGTCGCTTGTGGAGCTGGGCAAGGAATCACTCCTCGTGCGTCTTACTCATCTCTATGCTGTCGACGAACACTCCACCCTCTCCAAGACTGTTGACTTTGACTTCGCCAAGTACTTTGTGGTGAAGGATGCCAAGCTGACCGATGTCACAGAACTCACTCTTACGGCGTCGGCACCTATCGCAGAAACTAGACCGGCGAATAACCTAAAGTGGAAGGTCCGAGGCGAAGACGACGACGATGCTCCCATTCGTTTGCCGATTCCTGTTGAGGGCACCTCAGTCCAGCTCCAGCCCATGGAAGTTCGTGCTTTCAGTATCACGTTCTCTGACGCAAAGACTTCCAAGCCAACCCTTAAGCGCGAGGACAAGAAAACGCCCCAGGAGCATGAATATGAGAAGCCATCCAAGATGGAGATGATGGAAGATGCGTGGGAGGAGCAGCTTGCTGCCGCGATGGCGCTCGCGCCTACTCAAGTGGAAGAAGTTCTCGCACTCGAGTAGACGTGCGGCACAACCGTCGCTCGACCCTGTCTGTTTCAACATGTCGAACGCTATGTCGCATTGCATACATGTACTCAACTTCATTTTTCTGGTCTAGTTACGTTGTAATCATCATACGACAGGCTTTGAGGATCACTCAAGCGGCTGCACAACATGATGAGGAAACACGAACAATCCCACCACCAGCACTGACGAGAAGCCCAACAAGACCCCACACATGCGCGCTGTAACGCGCCAGCGGAGATTTCGCAGGTGCCGGCGAATTGCTTTGGGTAACCGATCCCGCGACTGGATTACTCCGTTTTCGTCACTGAAGGCAAGAACCTCAAGTCGGTCGGCGCTTAAGTACCGCCAAAACACCATGCCGGCCGACTTAGTGACCATGCGAGCCGTGAGACGAAGCGCAAGAATTATCACAAGCACCATCCACCAACTTGCAACCGAGAGGTACATCGTCTGGTCCAGCAAGCAACTGTGCGCGTGGTCAAGCTGACCGACGAGTCGAGACGGCTCTGCTGTGTGCTCCTGCTCCAAGTTGCGAGCAAGACACCCAGCGACGAGGCCCTCAGCGTTGATTGTGGACTGCAGGCGCTCGTGGCGGAACGCGTCGATCGCGTCCGATGCCCACGATGCCATGGGCTCGAGGTTTTCCACTGGGAAGAACGCGCAATCCGAGTCCGAGTCGGAGACGTCTGCAAACTCAGACTCTTGAACCAAGCAACTTGCCAACGTCTCCCGCATATCCAGCAGAAACTGTCTCTCCAGCATCAGGCCGTCGACTTGGATCGAGTGCGTACGGGCGCCATCCTCTACTTTCTTCTTCCACGCGCGCTCGTCTTCATCGAGCGCCTTCTCAACCTGATTTGTTTGCTTCGTGACAACCGCAACAGGCGAAAGCACAACCATGGACGAGTCGCCGAGCCAAGTTTGAATGTAGATCAAGAGCGTCGATGGTGTCGTGACTGTGGCATCGAGGTGCCCATTCTTCGAGCGGCATCGATCGGAAACAGCATGGTTCCACGCGATCAGGGCCAACGTACCGGCGATCTCGAGCAATACCCAGAGCACAAAGTGGATTGCGGTCTCCAAGACGTACGAGCCCTCGTTCATGATCGCAAGCACAACGCTGCTGAGGTCATGGCGACACTTGAGGATACCCCAGGCATCAATCTACAGTATCAGCCAACGAAACAAGTGGAGGTTACTACGCTATCGCAGCAAAGGGAAAGTATCTGTGATCTCCAACGTACCAAGGTTGTGATCGACACGCTATCTCGAATATCAACTGGTGGCAAGTCCGTGTACGACTCAGTCAGCAGTCTCGCGAGTTTCCCGAGAAACCACCCGAGCCGCACCAGGAAGTCCCACGTCAGGATGATCGAGACAAAAACGGCCGAGGCATCGTACAGCGAAGCACGAAACAGTTTGGTATCACGGTGTACCCCCTGCTGCTCGACGAGGTCGGGGCTTTGTGTTGCCATCACCTTCCGGAGTGAGTCAAACGTGGCATTAAGCTCGATGTGCTCGAGCCATGGCTTGTCTTTCGGGTCCAAAACGTATCCGGTAGGGACCAAGTCATCATCAATCGCGACAAGTTGTTTCCATACCCCGTTGAGACCGCTTTCATGGTTCAAGTCGAACATGTCAATGACCCCACCAACCAGTGTATCGATAGACGAATGAGTTTGGCTTGCGACGGCTGCCCTCAGCCGAGCTGTTCCAGCTTGGAATTGCGCGATCGAGTCGCGAGCGTGGGTGACCGTCGTATTCTGTAGATCTGCGAGTTCCTGATGGACTTTCGACTCGCGCTCTTCGAGGCTCCGCAAAAACACCGCGATGCCATCAAAAGACTGCGCGAATACGTCTACCGCGTGGCTCACGTCACGGCTCACCCCTGCGATCGAGCGAAGCGCACCAACAAGCTGCGCTCTCGAGACCAGCGGGAGTGGCCCATCGCCACGTTGCATCAAGCCGGCCAGCGTCTCAAATCCGGCCATCTCGGACAATGGAGGCAAGCGGATCGATGCCACACCAGAGCTCTCAGCGTCGTCTTTCACGGCCTTGTCCAGCTCGTCCATCCACTCGTCCACAACCGACAGGATACCACTAGACGCGTTAGCAGCGAGCGCGAGCACGTTCTCTTTGTCGCTCTTTCGAGTCGCCACCAAATTGCCGAGCACAATCTGCGCACGAGCTGTCTTGACGATCCGCTCCACCCGCCGGAGGGCGGCTTCCCAAAACGTCGATGGGACCGGCGAAGCAATGGTCGCATACCGGACGATCGTGTGTTCCACGGCGTCGAGCACGCACTTCAAGTCGTCGCTGGTGCGATTCAGTGTCGACACGTTCGACGCCACAAGGCGCTCGAGCCGGTTGATCTCCACGACTGCACACTGTGTCAAGTTGTGTTGCGCAGTCTCGAGGCGCGACTCAAACGCGTCGAGCTTTCTTTTCCACGGCGCGAGGCCGTGGTCGAGCTGAGACCGTATCAACGCGGCCCAGGAAGGGATCTCGTTCAGCGCACACGTCGCGGCGCGACGCATCGCGATCTCGGTCGCGACGAGTTGGGTGCGCGACACCGCGAGCGCATCGGGCACCCCGGCCACGTCCAGCACTCGAAGCGCGAGAAAGTAGGCAGTGTAGGCGCCCGTGCCGAACGCCGTGCCCAGCAGCACGAGCGCGAAGCAAAGCCGTGGGTACGCGTACCACACGCGCGAGCATCCGCGGCGCCGAGGCCGTCGCTCGGAGAGCGCCTTGAGCGTCGCCGAGGAGGAGGACGCGACTGAGCAGTACACACTGGAAGAGGACGCGACGCTATCGAGATCACTGTCATCACTGTCATCGTCATCGACATTGACATTGACACTCACAGGACGAGCGAGTGCCTTTGCCAGGCTCGGCGATGTGGGCGTGGCCCTCACGCCACACGAAGACACCGGCACAACGCGCATGATGAAGGAATGACCACTGCATTGAGTTTTGTGGAACGTCCGATGGGGGTCGAGAGACCTTCATCTCGCGACCACAAGAGACCATAGCGGGGGGTCCAAGGTTGATGGAGGGGAGAGTACTCATACAGAAAGAATGGATAATGTTTGTCGTTTCATAAACCGAGATTTCAAACGACGCGCATGACGAGTTATAATCCTCGTACTCTCATAGGAAACATGTAATAAATAATATAAAAAGCGCTCAGACATCCAAGGAATAAGGGCCTCATGGGCGATACCGGGTGGCGCCCGACCGCCATCGGCACAAACACTGCGAATGTTTAAGGGAAAAAATTCATCATCATCGCGCTCTCAAGAAACAAGAAATCGACTGGCAGTGTTGAGAAACACTTGAGGATGACGACGTGACCTGCGAAAACTTCTTTGTGGCTGGGTGTCGTGGAGAACACGACTTGAGTAATCCCCGTCGGGTTAGCTCCAAACAGCGAGGCGCACCGAAGCGCTCCTCTCGACGGCCGTTGAGCCAATTGCATAACTGTTAGCATGACGATCAGTCCTCGTGCGTCCGCCCGCTCCCCCGAGAGGAAGCGCCGCTCCGGCCGGAGCCATCTCCACGGGACCAAAGTCGGCTTCGGCTAAGACGAGGGGGTCTGCGTATCGACGCCGGCACTTTCTGCCCTGGTGTCCGGGGAATTTCCCCAAGCCACCGCCCCCCCCCCCCAAAAGGGAGGAAGGCGGTCCACTTGACTCTGCAATTCTAAATCGTGTTCTGACGGTTGGGAAGGCGGAGGCGGAAGCGATCCATGGAGAAGCGCCGCTTCACAAGCGCCCATCTCCCAGCCAGTCGTTTGGGAATGACTGGTGGGAAGCAACATGGAAGACTTCCATTGGAAGGTTCGAAATGGGCCGGGTTGGTCGAATATGGGTCTATCACGAACCGTTGGGTTTTGACGTAGACCCAAATGGGTTTGGATGGTTGAAAACCCGTTTTGGCCCAAAACGGGTTTTTGGGTGACAGGGACCGTATACCGGTATGAAACTGGTTTACTCATTCGACTGGAATGGGTTCAGTGTGGTCCCAACCCAGCGAGATGTCGGGGCAAGACCTTGAGCTGGGAATTCATCCGTATTGCAGGGGCTGCAGTCCATGGTGCCCCCCGTGGAGAATCGTGGCCGTGGCCGAGTCGTGTGACCAAAGTGTCGTGTCAGTGCGACGAATCCTCGGGCCGCGGATACCATTGTCCACAACGCGGACCAAGCACCCCCTCGGGTTGTTCGTTCATTGAACACGACGACACTCGGGCGCGACATGGGTTCATTTTTAGTACACTGGTGTGGTCGCTTCGCTGGCAGCGTCTCGCATGACGCGCACGGTTGTGGCTCTGGCGGGTTGCACCATACACCGCGGCATGGTCTACAGTGATAACATGAGACCGTGGAGAGTGGCGGATCGACAACGCTCTCTCTCTCTCTGTGTCATGAGGATGCATCTCCTGCAGTGTAACGTGCACTCGCCAACCTCACCAACATGGAACAGGGCCGTCCGTAGCTTGCCATCCCATAGGGATGACTCTTGCGGCGGTGTATACATGTCCGACCGGGCATCGGACGTCGCATACAGTGCCAGCCAAACTGCAACATACCTAAACGCCGTGGCAAATCCATATCCCAACTTGCCTGCGCGTGCCGTACACGCAATCACGCACTCAGACAAGTGACGTGGCCGTCCGCAAGAGCCAAAAAGGATCGGCACCGGCGCCTCATCCAGCGACGGTCTCATCACACAGCCGCCGGTCCAGCTGGTTCCTGCGACGTGCGACGTTGGGACAACAGTGGTCTTGTAGATCCAACGCCAACAGTACAAAGGGGTCTAAAATGACGTAAACCGGCTGTGCCTCGCGCCAATGACAATCTGCCGGCCGCACCGTCACTGCACTCGCGTCACCAAGCAGCCCCCGCCTGTGGGCGCCGGGTGCAACGGCGGCCACGCGCCGACGTCATTCGGTCGAGGCCCAGCGATCTTTCCCCATCCGACGATTCCGGACGGTCCTAACTTATCTCTTTCTCTCTGGACGCTCGCGTCCGGAGAACTAACCGCCCATGTTGGCACGCGTGCGCACGTTCCCCACCCCTCCAGCGCGTGTTCGCGTTCCGCGGCCGACAAGAGCCGTCTCTGGAATCTCCGGACCCTCCGGACAGCCCGCCGACATCGCCGCGGCCACTTTGGCTCCCGCGCGTCGCGCAATCGCTCGGCGCCGCTCTGGTTCCGGCATTCTGGCCAATCAGCGTGTCGCATTGGCATCGACGTCATCCCTGTGGAAACCGATATCGCTTCTCCCAGGGAGCTGCTTGGACCAGAGCCCCAAGATCGCCTTCTTCTCTTCTTGCTCCCCTCATTCTTGGATTTCCATCCAGAGACCCGCCTCCTTCTCCTCTTCCTCTCCTCCCCCAGCCCTCTCGTCCTCGACCACCATGGCCGCGCTCAACGACGTCGGACTCTACGGCCTCGCCGTCATGGGCCAGAACTTTGCGCTCAACATGGCCTCGCACGGCTTCAGCGTCGCCGTGTGCAACCGCTCGCCCGACAAGGTCGACGCCACGGTCGCGCGCGCCGTGAACGAGGGCAACCTCCCGCTCGTGGGCTTCAAGGACGTCGGCGAGTTTGTCGCGTCGCTCCAGCGCCCGCGCAAGGTCATCATCCTCGTCGTGGCCGGCAAGCCCGTCGACGACACGATCGCGCAGCTCGCGGCCCACATGGAGCCCGGCGACATCATTGTCGACGGCGGCAACGAGTGGTTCCCCAACTCGACGCGCCGCGCCAAGGAGCTCGAGGCCAAGGGCATCCACTTTGTCGGCATGGGCATCTCGGGTGGCGAGGAGGGCGCCCGCACGGGCCCGTCGCTCATGCCCGGCGGCCCCAAGGAGGCCTTTGACGCGCTCGAGCCCATCCTCGTCAAGTGCGCGGCCCAGGTCGACGATGGTGCCTGCACGACGTACCTCGGCCCCGTGGGCTCGGGCAACTACGTCAAGATGGTCCACAACGGCATTGAGTACGGCGACATGCAGCTCATCGCCGAGGCCTACGACATCCTCAAGATCGCCGGCGGCCTCACGAACGCCGAGCTCGCGCAGGTCTTTGAAGAGTGGAACAAGGGCGAGCTCGAGAGCTTCCTCATTGAGATCACGGCCAAGATCTTTGCCAAGAAGGACGACCTCGGCAACGGCGACGACTACCTCGTCGACAAGATCCTCGACCAGACCGGCATGAAGGGCACGGGCCGCTGGACCGTCCAGGAGGCCGCCGAGCGCTCGATCGCCGCGCCGACCATCACGGCGTCGCTCGACGCGCGCTACCTGAGCGCCCGCAAGCAGGAGCGCGTGATCGCGTCCAAGATCCTCAACGGCCCGTCCGAGATCCCGGGCGTGGACAAGCAGCAGCTCATTGACGACGTCCGCCAGGCGCTGTACGCGTCCAAGATCTGCTCGTACGCGCAGGGCCTTAACCTCATCCGCGAGGCCGGTGTCCAGATGGGCTGGAACGTCGACCTTGGCGAGTGCGCGCGCATCTGGAAGGGCGGCTGCATCATCCGCGCGGCCTTCCTCGACCGTATCAAGAACGCCTACCGCAAGGACGCGTCGCTCATCTCGCTGCTCGTGGACCCGGACTTTGCGCAGGAGCTCAACGCGCGCCAGTACTCGTGGCGCCGCGTCGTGTCGCTCGCGGTCGCCAGCGGCATCCCGACGCCCAGCTTCTCGGGCTCGCTCTCGTACTTTGACTCGTTCCGCCGCGAGCGCCTCCCGGCCAACCTCACGCAGGCGCAGCGCGACTTCTTTGGCGGCCACACGTACGAGCGCACGGACCGCGAGGGCCGCTTCCACTGCGAGTGGACCGACGCCCACCACAACATTGGCAACGTCGCCGAGCGCGTGCTGGGCAACCTCTAAGCAGGGGGGCACGACGCGCCGTGTGTGGCTCTCCACCACCGAAAAGGTTTGATTTGGGCGCGACGACGCCCTGCATCCCACTTGCGTTTGGTTTTATTGGCTTGGAACGGAAACAGAAAACAATGAATTGCACATATCCACCACACACCGGGGTCCACAAGTGTCTTGTTGTCGTTGTGACAGTGCAACGGTCTCTTTCGTGGAGAGTGGTCCTTTGTGTACCCATGTCTCCCCTACTGAGAACAGTGGTCGTCGTCTGATGGGTCCAGGCGATTGATGTTGGACAAGGATTTTATGGGACTTTGTCCACGGTCGTCGAATCACGAGAGAAGGGAGCGGGTCCACTTGCCCTGCCAAAAGCAAAAACGAATTCTCGGCACCGACACCATGGCCTCACCACCCTCTTCTTCCTCGCCAACGGCTTTGGCGTCTTCGTCGCCACCCTCTTCGTCCTCGCCACCGGCCACCCCCAGCGTCACACTCGTCGCGATGATCGTCGGCATGCACTTGGCCACAGTGACCGTCCCACTCGACGCCTCCATCGCCACGGTGTTAGAGGAGCTTAGGAAAGAGATGCGATACATGCGTTACCCCGACACCTTCACCGCCTACTTTGCAAACCACAACGGCCAGTGGCTCCGATACTCGAGGCTCGAGAGCCGTGCGATGGAAGACGGCGACGTCGACGCCGCAGCCAAATACCT
Organism: Pythium rishiriense; assembly: GCA_023335895.1. Lineage (NCBI taxonomy): Eukaryota > Oomycota > Peronosporomycetes > Pythiales > Pythiaceae > Pythium > Pythium rishiriense. Next base: position 15,157 of record JAADVT010000789.1, read on the forward strand.
CACGCCGACCAACGCGTTAGCCC
>JAADVT010000079.1:0-60645 GCA_023335895.1 Pythium rishiriense
ACGCGCGAATCGAGATGCAGCTCGCGCTCTCGGTGCTGCTACGTCGCACTTTCTTGAGCCATTGGTGGAGTTTTTTTTTCTTGGAGCGCAACGCCACGATCTCCACGACGCGCTCGATGGGGCGTGAGCATCGCACGCTCTGGACGCGTCCACACGTCGCCGTGCCCACGACTCTTTTGAGCCGATAGGACGGGGAGGTCTTGACATACTCGCCACGCGCGAGCTTCTGGATCTGCTCGCCCGTGAGCGCGTGGTTCCAAATGCGAAAGTCGTCAATGAGCCCAAAGAAGCCGTACCAGCCGTGGAAGTCGGGCGTCGGTCGTCCTGGCGAGCGAGCGCTGAGCATCCCCGAGCCGAGTTGCGCGAACGGGAGATCGCTCCAGGCCGTCATCTGTCGGCTCGTGTCAATGTTCATGAGCTTGCCACTGACGTACACGCGCTCTTCCTCGCCGTTAAAGCTGAGCGCCACGTGGTACCAGCGGTTGAACGAGAGCTTGGAGGCCACGACGGGCTTTTGCCACATGAGCGAGCAGTACAAGTTCCGGTCCGCGTCGACGTGGACAATGTGTTCGTACTGGCTGGCCGAGTGGCGCGCAAACGCTGCCTCCGACTGGGACCCAAAGAGCACGCCACCCGTGTACACGCGTCGCCCGTCGTCGCTTTGGCTGGGCGGGAGCAGGCAAAACCACAGGTCAAACGAGATCGGATCCAGATGGAACATGCGCACGATCCGGGGCAGCGCGACGCTGCCGCCGCGGTCGTGGTGGCCTATCCGCTTCGAGTCGACCGCGACGCCCGGGAACTTGAGCGACCGGCCCTGCGCGTACCGCATCTTGGCCGTGTCCTGCAGGAACTTGCCGTACACGGCCGGGTTGAAGTCGTAGTTGGCCATGCGCGCGTTCCACACGTGCGGGCTCGCGAGCGCGTGGTACAGCCGGCGGCTCACGTGCGAGAGCGTGAGCAGGTCCACGCCCAGCAAAAAGCTCTGGACCGTGTGGACGATCTCGCGCGGCAGCCCGTCGAACGGCGGACGACTGGGTGGGGGCCGTGTGGCGAACCGCGACGGCTTGGTGGCGCCACGACGGCGTCGGCGACGCCCATGGCGTGCTCCGCGACTGGTGGTCGTGGTGCTCAGGCTGCTGGCACGCGGCTGGAGCGCGAGCGCCGACGGTGGCGGCCGCGTCGCGACTGACGGCGTGGTGCCCATGGTGATGACGCCACGGAACGCGGCGGTGGGTGCGGAGGCAACGCGGGCTTGCGCGCAAGTGGCCGAATGAAAGGAGGATGGACCGAAGAAAGGAGACCAGCGCGAGGAGCTCACTTTCCCCCTTGCCAAAGATGTTCCAAAAAAAAAAAAAAAAGTGAGCCCGTCATCAAAAAGAATCCCTGATATTTAGCCAATCAAACGATGTAGTCGCTTGGTTTCAACCAATTAGAGATCAAATCAGAGAGAGCGGGAGGGTGGAATGTTCTGACGTGGGGGCGTTCACATGTCGCAGACAGCTGAGTCATTGGATCGCGAAAGGATGTGGGAGAAGGTCTCTCGGGACGGCCGTTCGCCCCCGCCTCCCTTTCGCGCCAAATGCGCCAGGCAATGAGATCGATGGTCGTAGATACTGTGTCACATTATATATATCCCATGCATGTCTCTATGTTGGTGGTGTGTGCCGGTTCGTTGCTCAGCGGAGCTCGACGACGTGCGTGCAGTGGCGCTCGAGCGGCCGAGAACACCGCACGACGAGGCGCTTGGGCTGCGCGGGTTCGATCGCAGCATCATCTTCATGGGACCACGACGGGCGCACGTCACGTGCGACGCGGTCTCCGCGCGCGAGGCGCTGCACGTCGCCCATCGACAGCGCGTGGGCCCACACGCGGTGGGCGTCAACAAGTCCGTTGAAGCCGTACCAGCCAACAAACGTGCCACTCGGACGGCCTTTGGAGCCGTACGTCATGAAGCCCGAGCCGAACTGGAGCTCCTTCATCTTGGCCCACTCGACGTGGAGCGGCTCGCGGATCACGTGCAGCAGCGCACCGTCGAGGTAGACACACTGCAGTCCCTTGTTGAACGTCAGCGCCACGTGGTACCAGCGCGCGGGCTGGAGCTTGGACTTGACGATGCGCTTGCTCTTGGTCACGGAACAATAGAGGTTCCCCAACGGGTCGACGTGGATGAGCTGTTGGTGATACTTTGGGTGCGGCGACGCGTCTTTGTCGTTTTTGGTCGGCGAGGGAGACTGTGCACCAAGCAACACGCCTCCAAACGGGGGTTTTGAGTCGGTTGAGGACGATACAGGCAGCATGCAGAACCACATATCGACCGAGAACGCCTCGGCCTGCCATTTTGCAGCGGTATCACTTGGCAATGGAATCGCGTCTTGCCCGCTCAGCCGCACGGACTTGGTCTCAGTGTATCGCAGCTTCCATGACTGTGGATCATTCGACTTTTGCTGATCAGCGCGGAGCTCTACAGCCAGGCGCTTTTGCCATACGCTCTCGTCCCGTTCGACTTCGCTGCGCATCGATCGGCTAACACAGCCCAGCGCAAGCAGCTCCCAGCCCGAGAGATAGTCCATCGTGTGCTCGAGCATGTCACGCGGGAGCGAAGACAGAGCGAGAGACTGTGGAGACGAATTCATGATGTTGAAGAGGCTTGTGGCTCTTGGAATGGAAGTTGGATTATGAGCTTTCGTTGGCCTCGCCATGGACATGGCATGGACAACTCGCCTTCAACGTTGCTGTCCCCCATGAGACAAGCAAACATCGAGTTATCCCCCCATGGCATGGTCTGTGTCTCCATGGCATTTGAGCTCAGACGCCCACCGGGCACTCAGTCGTTTGGCCATGCGTCTGTGTCCGGTATATCGCAGCCTGCGATGCGATGGTTCAACCATTTTTCCGATCGCACGAACGCCCGTCCAAAATATTGGTCTCCCCAAAATCTGCGAAGCTCTGAAAAGGAAAACAACCAATCATCGTTCCCAAAAGCCACCAAACCACCAATCACATTGCGGTATTTGCCGCTGCCTTTCTAGGGTGCCACACACGTCGCACATTGTTCTGGTCGAGGGTTCGGATGTCTGTCTCGTGAGCGAACGCGCGATCCTGCAGGGTTGAAGGAGATGAGAGAATCCTTGTACTATCCCAGCTACACTTGATTGCCCTCCCGACCCACGAGCGTACAGTGAAAGCGAGATGGACACCATCGCATCCAGAAAGTACTTGGTGCACACGTGCGAACCCGACCTGCGTCAGCCTTCGGCTCCATGGCAAGACACCAGACAGGTTCCGACTCCTCCGCGCATCCCAAGTCGAGGCTACAATGCCATCATCTCGAAACCGAAGCGCCGATCTTCTAGGGAGGCAGGACAACGGCAGATAGATGGAGCCACCAGGGGCGAGGAATCCCTTTTTCCACCAACAAAAGTTGACCAACATCATCTTTTCCACCAATCGAATGGATCTGTGATGGCTAACTCCCTCTATTCAGGCCTTCAACTGTACCAAGGGTCTCTGCATCTCCCCGTTGTGCCCCATCGGACGCTCGACCATGAAGGCGCTGGTGCTGGTCGGCGGCTTCGGCACGCGGCTGCGGCCGCTGACGCTCTCGTGCCCCAAGCCGCTCGTCGAGTTCTGCAACAAGCCCATCGTCATGCACCAGATCGAGGCGCTCGTCGCTGTACGTTCCTCCGTGGTCCTATTGGCCACGACGATCCTGTGCCTGACAAGGTTGTGTTCCGTCCTAGGTCGGCGTCACAGAGGTGATCCTCGCGGTCAACTACCAGCCACAGGTCATGGTGCAGGCGCTCGCGGCCATGGAGAGAAAGTACAACATCAAGATCACGTGCTCGCACGAGTACGAGCCGCTGGGCACGGCCGGGCCGCTCGCTCTCGCGCGCGAGATGCTGGACGACGGCGACCCGTTTTTCGTGTTTAACAGCGACGCCATCTGCGAGTACCGACTCCAGGACATGCTCGACTTCCACCTGAGCCACGGCGCCGAGGGCACGATCCTCGTGACGCGCGTCGACGAGCCGTCCAAGTACGGCGTCGTGGTCGCCGGCGAGGACGGCATGATCCAGCGGTTTGTGGAAAAGCCGCGCGACTATGTCGGCAACAAGATCAACGCCGGCATCTACGTGTTCAGTCGCGAGATCCTGGACCGCATCCAGTTGCGCCCGACGTCGCTCGAAAAGGAGGTGTTCCCCCAAATGGCTGCCGAGGGCAACCTCTACGCGATGGTGTTACCCGGGTACTGGATGGACGTGGGCCAGCCCAAGGACTTTTTAGCGGGGATGTGTCTCCACTTGGACTACGTGCAGCGCACGGACCCGTCACAGCTCACGACTGGCTCCAAGTACGTCGGCAGCGTCATGGTGGTGCGTGGGTGTGGCGACGAAACTTATAAGTCGCCATATACGTGTACTGACGGTCTCACATCGTGGATAGGACGAGACGGCCGTGATCGGAGAAGGCTGTCTGATCGGCCCAAATGTGGTCGTTGGTCCAGGCTGCGTGATCGAGTCGGGCGTGCGCCTGAGCCGCACGACGCTCCTGAGAGGAGTGACTGTGCGCGCCAATTCGTGGGTCAGCTCGAGCATCATCGGGTGGGGATCGACCATCGGACGATGGGTGCGTCAAGCCTGAGTTCTTGGTTGGGAAATGAAGAGCGCCTAACCATTTGATGCGGATTGGTGCAGTGCCGGATCGAAGGAACCACGGTCATCGGCGAGGACGTGCAGGTCAAAGATGAAAAGTACATCAATGGGGGGCTCATTTTGCCGCACAAGGCGATCTCTACCAACATCCCCGAGCCAGGCACGATCGTCATGTGAGACCCCCGACTCATCGTGGACGCTGGCTGTTGTATTTGTGTAGTCTTGACGTTGAACAAAGACGAATGGAGACGCAAGTTTTGGGTACTCCGAAGAATTTGCTTTCTTTGGTATGGGTATTGTCCAGCACATGTGTGACTCGGCCGTCAATTAACGGACCGTGCGTTGCTCAAGAGGGCCAGAAAGGCGAAAATGGAGCTGACCGACCCCATGGTTGATTTCTCCCTGCATACATCACTCGGATCCAGGCAAAGCCGATCACAATCGATAATGGGCTCTGGGGCCTCAACATCAATTGAGAACCATTCATTATCGTCGTGATTTGGACCTTTGGAACAGAGCTCGGCCATGTCGTGATCGCTGGAGTCGGTGTCTCCACCAAGAACACCACCGAATCTCCAGGAGACGAGCGAGCGTACGGTCACAGAGAAAAGAACATCCGACGAAAACTCACACAGTCTCCTATCCATCCAATTCCCCTAGAAAGCTGTCGCCGTAATGAGGAATCATCGTGAGCGCAGCCACTGGGACTGTGGCGTGGCCCGTAGAGGGTGGCCATGCCTTCTTGCGTGGCGGAAAGGCATGCTTTGTTGACGTGTCGAGAGAGACGCATTTTGTCGGTGCTCAACTTGTTTAGAGATCACGGATTGGTTGAAATAGCTAAATTAAGTGATCTGATTGGCCAACGAAGAGCTACAAATCGGGAGTCGTGCGTGACCATCATGCTGATGAAGCCACCCTGACGGGAGTCAGTGTGGAAGTGGACGTGTATCATTCGCACCACGGTCGCCTCTGCTCAACTCCCCCGCCCCCCCTGCCACACACGCCACAAACCCCACCCCAATGGCGACGACCACAGTGACAACGCTGGTCACGAGCTTCCGCTTCGAGGCTCTCCCGGGCGACGTCTTCGACGCGATCACCGCGTGTCTGTTCGGCGACGATCTCGTGCGGCTCTCGTTTGTCAACCGTAAACTCTATGGCGAGTTGCTCAACGACGCGGCTCTATGGACAGCACGCACACGGTCGACAGCACACCTGGCCGTCGAGTCGGTCGCAGCCGCCAAGCGCGAGTACATGGCCGCCACGTCGTTCTTATTCCGGGGGCTCGACAAGAGCTGCACGGACGCGAACGCGCGCGGCGCGTGCGTGCCCGTGCCGACGTTTTTCCGCCGCGAGAACCGCTTCCGGCGCTCGCCCCGCCGGGCTGCGCAGCTCCAGAACCACCCGTTCACGATGGACCTGTGGTTCAGCGTGTTGCCGACCGACGCCCGGGTCTTCGACGGCGGCGTGCTCATCGGCGCGCAGTCCGTGCCGGCGTCGGCGTCCGACCGCTGGGCCGACAACCACCAACAGTTTGTGTACGTGGACACGGACCGCACGCTGTACTGCTCGGTGCTGGGCCACGACGAGATCGTCGCCGAGCGGTTAGAGAGCGAGCGCTGGTACCATCTCGCGCTCGCGTTCGACGGCGGCGAGCAAAAAGTCTATCTCGACGGAACACTCACCCACCAGACGCACGGCTCCGTGGACCACGAGTGGCGGTACCTCCACTACACGCAGCTGGGCTCCGGGTGCTTGAGCGGCGCGTCGGCGGCCAAGCCCACGCCCGATTTTGTCGGCTGGTACGCATTCCGGGGGCTCATCGACGAGTTCCGGCTCTGGAAGCGCGCGCTCGAGCACCACGAAGTCGAGCGATTGGTGCGCGGACTCGCGATCGCGATCAGCCCCGTGTACTCGCTGCGCAGCGCGCGCGACGTCGAGTTCTGCGGCCGCGTCGAGCGCGTGTACTGCTCGAGGCCACTTGAGCGCCGTTGCGTCATGCGCAAGGAGAGCTCCTCGCAGGATTAGCCTGAACTAGGCAAAGAGATTCATTTTCGTTTTGTTGTCCGAGCCGTTTGATATCCTCACACTAAGCTAATACAAACGCCTAAACCAGTTCGTCATCCATGTTTGCGAAGTCGCACGTGACCGCTCGACGGTCTCATTCGTTTCGTTCCGAGGCACGAATGGCTCGCGCGGCATTGCTCTTCGCGTCCTGGGGCGGCAGCCGTAGCGCCAGCACGGCCACGGCCGCTGCGCTCGCCGACTTCGTGGGCGGAGGCGTGTGTTCCGTATCGGATACCATGAACGTGCTCGCGGCACTGCCTCGGGACGTGTGGGAGACCGTCGTGCAATGCCTCGTCGGCTGGGATCTGCTCCAGCTCGCGCGTGTGAGCCGCGTGTTCCACGCTGAGCTGCTCGCGGACGCTTCGCTCTGGGCCGTGCACTTGCCACAGCCAGCGCTCGCTGCCTGGCAGCATGGCGCCACGGCGCTCAGCTGCGCCGAGGCCAAGCGCGCCTACGCGGCCCACAAGGCCTTCCGCTTCACGGGCCAACGCCACGAGACGGCGCCAATGCCACGCGGCGGCGGCACGCGCGGTGCCTGTGTCGAGGCGCTGCGCTTCCTGCCGAGCTCGAGCCAACGCAGTGTCCAGCTCTTCGTGCCACTCGCGCCACGCAAGCTTTCGATCGACGTGTGGTTCGGCCTGCTCGGTTCGTCCGCCGACAGCAGTGTCTCCGTCGGCGGCATTCTGCTGGGCGCGCAGTCGGCGCGCTGGCAGGATGCCATGGTCTGGCCCGACTACCACCAGCAGTTCATCCATGTCGGCCCCGAGCGCGATCTGTACTGCTCGGTGGTCGGCGACAAGCGCGCGGTCGCGACGCAGCTCGAGCTCCGTCGCTGGTACCACCTCGCGCTCGTGTTTGACGGCGACCACGAGAACGTGTACCTGGACGGGCGACTCGTGCGGCGCACCGAGGGCGCGCTCCACCGTGACTGGCGCTCGCTCTACTTTATGCAAGTCGGCACGGGCTGCATCAGCGGCGCGAGCCCGGGCGCGCCGACGCCCAAGTTCGCGGGCTGGTACGCGTTCCACGGGCTCATCGACGAGCTCCGCATCTGGGAAGACGCTCTGACGCCGTCGCAAGTCGAAAGGCTCGCGCGTGATACAGCCATCGAGGTCGCGCCGGCGGGGCTCTTGTCAGCGTGTGACCCGTCCTCGTCCTACCTCGGCGACGTGGAGCGCGTCCACAGCTCACGACCAAGGGAGCGTGTCTGCGTCGAAAGAACCAAGTGAACGGAACCAAAAAATCACGCAGCCAGTATGCCCCCACCGCGGACACGCGAGTGAGACCACGTGAGCCCGGCCCTCATCATCATCACACCTCCGTCGTCGCCACCGCAGCCCAACCGTAACACCGAAAGGCTGTGCTGCCGACGCCCAGTGGGCCCATCGAGCGGGGTCTCATCCGTGTCCGCCACCACCCAACTGATCTACCCTCAGAAGAGAAAATACATCCCCCCTCATAGCCTTCTGTGTCCCCCAGAGTCGCCCATCGAATGTGCGACATGCGTCATGCAATGGTGGACTCGTCCTACTTCCATACGTATCTCATCCGTGGGTTGGCTGTAGTCATCACCCAGGGACACCACGACCCACTATAGTGTGGGACGCCATGGAGAGGAGGAGCTCGTGCTACGTACATGTATCGTTTCACCCGCCATGGGTCCCATGGCATGGGAAGGGATCTTTCCACGTTGCACCCGTCCGGCCGGCCCCCTCCCCCCCCGGAGCTTCAAGTTGTCAGTGCTGGGGGGGCGCAATCGTGTCTATTTCCGAAAGGTTCTGCCCCAAGCCATCCGTTTTTTGTAAAACTCAGGCATCTCTCGTACAGAACCGTAAGTGAGACCGTCCCGCCTTCCGCGGCCTTCGTCGTAAATCGCACCACTCGGAATCGCGTGCGCGAGCGGCCACAGTCTCCAATACGCCCGGCGTCGACCACAGAGACACCTCCCCCTATCCACCCCTCCTCCGTCCTCCGCCCATGGAGCTCTACTGCGCGCGCGCGCTGCAGCCGCTTCGGTGCGTTCGCGACGCGGGCGTGGCCTCGCGACCAGCGCTCGACGGGCTCCCCACTGAGCTGCTCGCGGGCGCGCTCGTGCCGTTTCTCGACGGCTTTGACGTGCTCCAGCTCACGCACACTTGCGCGGCGCTGCGAAGCGCGCTCCGCGGGCTGCCGCAGCTCTGGACGGCGCGCATGCTCGAGCGCCCGGCCAGCGACGTCCACCAGGCGCTCGTGGACCCGATGCAGCGCTACCTCGACGACACGTCCCTATGCTTCCGCGGCCAGGACCTCGACGCCGCCAAGCGCGGCGACCGCTGCGCGTGCGTGCCCGTCGAGCGCGCGCAGCCGCAGCCGCGCGTGACCCACCATCTCCAGCAGCGCCGCCTCGGCCAGCAGCTCCACGCGGCCGCGGCCAGCACGCCGTCGCTCTTGCCGCCGCTGCCGCTCGCGCCGCAGCCCGTGGCCCAGTTGGCGTTCGACGCGTGGTTCAGTCTGCTGCCCAACGACGGCGACGCGAGCGTGCTGGTCGGCGGCATTCTGCTCGGCGCGCAGTCGGTCCAGTGGATCCACCCGATGGTCTGGGCCCACTACCACGAACAGTTTGTGCTCGTCGACACGCAGCGCAACCTGTACTGCTCGGTGATCAACGGCCCCAAGCCCGTGGCCGCGCGCGCGCTCGAGCTCGAGCGCTGGTACCACGTCGCACTCACGTACGCCAACCACGAGCAGCGCGTGTACCTCGACGGCGAGCTCGTCCACTTTGACGAGGGCGAGCTCCACCGCGAGTGGCGTCGGCTCGAGCACGTACAGCTCGGCACCGGGTGCATCAGTGGCGCCTCGAGCGGCAAGCCCACGCCCAAATTCTGCGGCTGGTACGGCTTCCACGGGCTCGTGGACGAGTTCCGCGTCTGGGACCACGCGCTCCACCCGGACGAAGTCCAGCGGCTCGCCCGGGGCCTCGCGCCGGCGACGCTTCCTTGCTTTGCGCTCAAAGACGAAGAGGAGATCAACTACTGCGGCTCGGTCGTCGAAGTCAAGTGCGCGCGCCCACGCGAGAAGTATGTGACGTCACTCGTGCGACTCGAGAGTGCCGTCGCGCCGGCAGCGAGTTCCGAAGGCTCGTTCTGGGATCTGTGGGACTTTGAGTGGCCGTTGTTCTTCGAAGACCCACCGATGCCGACGAACACGTCTACCGTCATTTCGCCACGAACGACGACAAAGACACGGAGCTCGCGCCGCGGCATCCGAACGTGAAGAGCACGGACATGGCCACCGAAGAGGACGGATTGGCCAAAGTTGTATTTACACAGCACAGGAAACGCTGCTACATTATTATGAAGTTAATATATATATATATGCCGAGATGGGGTTGCACGGAATTTTCCCTTCGGAAACGACATGCCCCCAGCTCCACATGCCTCGCTGTGAGATCCTCCCAGCCCATGAGGATCTCTTTCTCGATTCTTGTTGCTGACAGGCGAACTTGAGCAAATCAAGTTGCGGTTGAAAATCACGCTCAGGTCAAACAACGCTCAATGATATCTAGCTGCCCGTAGGACACGTGTAAATCAATCTCTCTGCCCCATCTATTTGACACTTCATCATCGCGTGGCGCTAAAGCATATCATGGCCTTCACGTGTGGGCGTCGTGGGAACGAGGTGGATCGACACGATTGGTGGGTTCGTCAACCCGTGCCAAGTGGGTTCAAAAGATGAAAAGTTGGCGATCCACGGCATTCACAAACCAAAAACCGCAATGGGCACCACACACTCGAACTCACGTCCCAGCGACTGGCTCTCTTCCATGCCTGCTGAAGTCGCCCATTGTGTCGCATCGTTTCTCCTGGGCGTCGAACTTGTTCTGCTCACGCACGCGAGCCCGGCACTGCTCAAAACGTTCAATGTCCGGCAGGTGTGGGCGTGGCGCATCGCATCCGACGATTACCAAGACGAACAACCATTACAACAACCACCACCGCCCGCGTGGTGGTGTGCAGAGAAGGCCACGTACTTGCAGCGTCGAGCGGTACTATTCAGTGGGAGATCCCCCCGGACGTGGCTTGATCGGTTCCCGGCCCTTGGGGGCAACCGCAACGAGGACTCCGCACCATTTCCTATCGATACAATGCGCGACGTCGACCGGTTCAGCATCGAGTTGACATTCAGCATCCCTCCGAAAAAGTTTGGGTCTCCGTTTTGTCACGGAGGCGTACTCCTAGGTTTCCAATCGGAACCGCGTGTGTCCGCCACCTCCCCAACGTCGTTCCTATCTCTCGTTTCGATTGACTCGACTGGAGGTCTCCGTCCCGTGGCACGTGGCACGAACGCCCCGACGAGAGTCGCGGCGAAAGTGAGCTTCGGCGTGTGGCACCGTCTCGAACTCGCGTTCGACGGGCGCTACGTGCGCGCGTATCTGGACGACGAGCTGCGGTACTTTACGCGTATCCCTCATGGCTTCAACTGGGACCAGCTACGCTACGGACAGATCGGCACTGGCTTTGGCTATGATCCCAATCGTACGCTCGCCTCGTACAGCGATCAGAAGACGGCGTGGCGTCCGTTCCATGGGCTCGTCGCGAGCGCACGAGTGACTGCATCCTCGACCCACTTGACTGACGGAAACGACGGGCGACTGCGTACGCTTTACTCGATGAGCAGTGGGGATACTTCAAACGTAAAGCGCGTCGCCGCCTCGTGGCCGTGTGAGCACTCTGCGCACACGCTTGGAATGTAATATGAGACCGTCGGGACAACTAACAAGCCTCGTATGTCTTCTCTCACAAATACACCTCAGAATTCCGTCGGTCCTCGCAAAACGTTCAAGTCATCAACGGCAACAGGGATGACCTCACAAAGCGTGCAGCTGATACCCAAATATACGTGGCCGGTGTCGATGTCATCGAGAGCTCATGAAGATGAGCAAGCGGTAGAACAGACGGTACCATGATGAAAGTCATCACTACTCGTCGAGAGCGCCGGCGGCCGGCGGCCAGCGCTTCCTCATGTCACGCTGGATCTCTTCGATCGTGCGGCGGTCTCGCTTCCTGGTACCGAGCGCCATGAGCCCTGGCTCAACCTGGGCCTGCTCACGAAACCGCACGGGGGTACGTGTCTGACTGCAAGCACTAAAACGAACAGAATCGTAATGAAAGCCATCACTACTCGCCGAAAGCGACAGCGCCGACGGCCGGCGCTTCCTCATGTCGCGCTGGATCTCTTCGATCGTGCGGCGGTCTCGCTTCCTGGTACCGAGCGCCATGAGCCCTGGCTCGGCCTGGGCCGGCTCACGGAACGGCACAGCGGCGCACGTGTGGTTGGCATTGATGGGCTCTGCAGTCACGGCGGCGTTGCCGTCGCGGCACGCGTGCGCGTTGCTGCCGAACCCAGCGTTCGACTCGATGCTGTACTTGCGGTCGTCGCTCGAGCGTGCCGACGGCTTGGTCTTGCCGCCGTCGTCTTCCTCGTTCGAATCCGAGTCCGAGTCGGCGTCGTTAAAGCAGTTGAGATGGTCCCGTAGAACGGTCAAATGGCCGAGTAATGGTGGTGTCGTAGGAGCATGGAGCTCTACGCGGCGGATCTTGGTGGGTGGCAACATGGACATGTTGGAGTTGTTGCTGGGATCGGTCGCCAATGAGGTCTCTGCCAAAATTGACAAGTGCCAGCTCCAAACGCGTTGCGTGGTCGCGCTTGCGATCGCACCTGGAAGGTCATGGTGTAATTGCTCATGACGCCCCGCCATGATCGATTACGTAAGGAGCCATCGTGCCTCGCATCGATACCTATGGTCTCTGAGCGCGATGTTCTCGTGGTCTGCTTTTGTGTGACCGGTACTCAGTACCGTTCCCGATGAGCTGATGTCCTCCATGCTTCTTCCAGTGGCGTGAAGGTATGGTGGTGGACACTCCCATCGATGGCCTCGCTCTGGGTTGTCTCAAGCAAACGAGAGCCAAACTTGGGGTGGCGGTTTGCGACGGAAATCGTACATACCGATTCGCAAATTATGGGTTTTGATTAACAATTTCCCCATTCGAGAGATTTCCAGACCCAGGAATCCGGATCAGTGCACAACGATTCCACCTGATGCCATCGCTCACCAAGATACGTCGTGGGAACAAGTTTGTGGAATCGCTGTACACTCAGGATCCTGATCCCTGAGGTGTGCATGCATACTAGCCCTGAGAGGTCATTCATGAACTATTACTTGAAATGGTTGTCTATCGGTGCAATCCTACGCTTTAAGTGTCTCGTGCAATGTAGTAGACGCCTGCGAAAAAGCCCTCAGGCGCCTCAGCTCCGACCATCTCAACGCTACGGATCTCGTCGCCAGGAGAGTCGAAGTCGTCGCGGCCACGCGTCTTGACCAACGGGCGCTGGACAGGTCCAAACCCGTGGCGGCGGAAAAAGGCAACCACCGTGCGTAGCTTGGTCTTGCAAAAGCGGAACGCGCTCGGCCTGTTACTGTAAAACTGCTGATGGACGGCGTCCTCAAGGGCCTCTTCGTCGGCGTCGGCGATCGCGCGCAATGGCGGAAGCCTGCCGTCAGCGCACATGTGTCGCAAGATCTCGCCGTACTGCTCGTAACGATAGATGCTATCGATCTTGGCGTTGCGCGTGCGGTCCTCTTCGATCCGCGCGTTGTACTCGGGGGTCCCATGCGGGTGGCCCTCGGCATGCAGTGTCCGCCTCAACTCGTTTTGTTCCTTGTTCCGTCGGTCGTCGTAAAAGCTCCTTTCACGGTCGGTTGCAGGGATGACTTTACAAAGCGCGCAGGCGACGTCGTCGCCATTCTCTCCTGTGAAGTTCTCAACGTGGCACCCAATCTCCGTGACTGGTGTTGTCGTCGACGAGAGTTGACGAAGACGAGCAAGCGGTAGAATAAACGGAGCCGAAATGAAAACCATCACATTCGGAGTCGTGTGGCTGTAGACCATCGAGCGCAGCTCACTTTTCATGCGCCAGGCGAGCGACAAGAGCGCCGCACACCGGTCAGGCGACGAGAGTGTGTCGAGCCAGTCTTGTCTCGTAGCTCCCTTATTGTCGCGGATCATGGAATCCAGGAAACTGTTGCCGATAGAGACAATGGGCGCCAACGGACACCAAAAGGAACGGAGGTTGGCTTCGTTGTAGGCTCTCACGTTCATGTCGGATTCGGCGGCGTAGAAGCAGTTGGTTTCCGTGACTTCAGGGATTGTCGATGGACACCACTCCGGGCGGCATTCGCTCAGAAACTGACCCACGTCGGCGTTGGCCTCGAACGCGCGATCCACGACCACGGCATCTTCTTGGAACACGCGACTCGTCCACAGCAGCGCGATGAAGTCGGGCGTTGTGAGGAACTGGAAGAGATGGTCCCGTAGAATCGTGAAATGGCCGAGTAATGGTGATGTCGTGGGAGCGTGGGGCTCAATGCGACGGATGTTGGTGGGTGACAACATGGACATGTTGGAGTTGTTGCTGGGATCGGTCGCCAATGAGGTCTCTGCCAAAATTGACAAGTGCCAGCTCCAAGCGCGTTGCGCGGTCGCGCTTGGAAGGTTATGGTGTAATTGCTCATGACGCCACGCCTGATCGATTACGTAAGGAGTCGTTGTCGGTCCTTCCACCTTCTGGAGGTCCCGACGGCGCGTCGATGCGTGGCGGGATGGACGACGGCATGGTTTCGGCACAGCTTTACACACAGAGGTACCGTTGGTGCTACAAGACGCATCACCCTTGGTTGCAAAATAAAAGTTAAAATTCCAAAACGTGATCCAAATAAAAAAATTCACGAAAAGGCGATACAAGTCTGTCAAAAATGGCTCCCTCATGCCAAAAGCTCGATCGCACTGAGTTGACGCCCGATGGCGCGCGCCACGAAGAGCCGCGAGATCAGATTTCCATCGAGCGTGGGAACGCGTGTGGCAACTAGCGGACGCAAGCGCCTGCGTCTCCGCTAAAAGAGAGCAGGGATCCGTTGCCAAAAACGGCATTTTGTGGCGATAATTTGTTTTGAACGGCTGAAGAATTACCTTTCCGTGGAAATTTCAATTTGTATCACGTTTTGCCATTTTCCCAAAATAAAAAGTGCTGTCTGGTTTTTCTGCTGTAAATGGAGGGGGTGCTGTCACACACACGCCGCCTTGTTGAGGAGAACCGAGACGGACTTGTCGACAGGCATGTCCCTCCACATCAGGCACCCATATCCCGCGGACCGACGGTCCACGAACGTCTACTGTACTGACCCACACAAACAGTTCAGTCAATCGTCCTGGTTGATACCGGTACACCTGTCTTGTGGAAATCTCCTCGTTCTCAGGTGTATCGCTCCATGTAATACACGCCGGCGAAAAACCCCTGAGGCGCCTCGGCTCCAACCATCTCTACGCGTCGGATCTCGTCGCTGTCGTCGTCGAACGGGACCTCCATGCGATGCAACGGCCCCAGTCCATGACGATGAGAAAATGCAGCGAATGGGCGCAATTTCGTCCGGCAAAACGTATCCTCGTACTGGTTGTCGTACACGGCGGCCTCGAGTGCCTCATCATCGGCGTCCCCGATCGTTCGCAGTGGGGGGAGCCGGCCTTCGTTGCACATGTGCAACAAGATCTGGCCGACCGCCTCGCATCGATACCGATGGTCTCTGATGGCGATGTGCTCGTGGTACGCGCTTGTGCGTGCCCGGTACTCCGCACCGTTGGGGTCGAGTCCCTGGGCGTACAGCGATTCGACAAACTCGTTCCATTCCGTGGCTTGCCGCTCTGGGTACTCGTTGGATTCTTCGACAGCCGCAGGGATAGCTGAACAAAGCGCACACGAGACCTCGTTGCCTGCGTCGGTCGTGAAATTATCAAAATGGCAACCCAATGCCGTGGCTGGCGCCGCCATCGGCGAGTGTTCGTGAAGACGAGCGAGCGGCAGAATGAACGGAAGGGTGATGAACGTCATCACATTCGGTGTGGTCTCGGAGTAGAGCAGCGCGCGTAGCTCGCTTTTCATCCGCCAGGCGAGTGACAACAGCGCCGCACATCGGTCAGGGGACGAGAGCGATTCTCGCCAGGCGTTTAGGGACGCTCCGTTCCCACCGCCGTCTCCACCTCTCAAGAAGTGGCTCTCGCCCCTGACGATGGGTGCGAACCCGCACCACTGGGATCGGTACTGGCCTTCGTAGTAGTCCGCGCGCATGGCGGATTCGGCGGCGAAAAAGCAGTTGGTTTCCGTGACTTCAGGGATTGTCGATGGACACCACTCCGGGCGGCATCTCCGCAGAAACTGGCCCACGTCGGCGTTGGCCTCGAACGCGCGATCCACGACCACGGCGTCATCTTGGAACACGCGACTCGTCCACAGCAGCGCGATGAAGTCGGGCGTTGTGAGGAACTGGAAGAGATGGTCCCGTAAAATCGTGAAATGGTCGAGTAATGGTGATGTCGTGGGAGCGTGGGGCTCTACGGGACGGATGTTGGTGGGCGGTGGCATGGCTTCCAAAGTCCGGTCGAGTCGCAGCGTGATGACAGGAGGGGCCGGCAAATCCAATTGTGCGACAGGATAGCTCGCGTTGTGAACACTGTCGTATCCAGAATGCTCTAAGTTTAGATGCGTCACTACAACACCATGCGGTCCAATTCTTCATTATCCCCCATCAGTTGTGTCATTACGGGTGGGGTTCATGCTCTTCTGTCCCTGGAAGTGCGCCGTGGCTTTCCTCGTTTCGATGGTGGCGCCACGCTGTCGTGACGCTGGATCCAACACTTGGCGGCGTTGCGACGACCGTGGGGAAGATTCGATCGCGCGCTCGGTGATCTGAGACCACACACGCGTGGCCGAAGCCAATCACTGGTGACCAATGACATGGCTACACATAATTGAGACCGTCGATTGGTCAGACCAACGCATTCCTCCATGGTGGTTGGTGGGAAATCGCAACAGATTCCATTCTGGCGTTTGAAGGTACATCACCATCGTTTCGTCAAAAGGCGCGCTCGCATGCAGACGGACAGCTCGACGACACCGATGGAGGGGTCGTCCGCGCGCGCCATTCGCGATTCCTCGTCCAATTCCGTTGGCTCCGATGGGCTCCGCCACAAGCGCTGAGACCCGGCGGTTGACTGGAAAGCCCGACCACAGTGAGCCGCCGTCGCGCGGTCTCCGGCTTGACGAACTTCCGGGCGACGTCTTCGCGCTGGTCACTCGGTTCCTCCTGGGCACCGACGTACTAAGGCTGTCGTTTTGTGGCCAGCAGCTGCGATGGCTTGCGAGCGAGGAGACCATCTGGAGGCATCGGGTTCTTTCGAACGGCGGCTACCACTGCTATGGAACCGCCCAGCACCGCTACTGCCATGCGACGTCGCTCTTCTTTCGTGGGTCCTGGCCAGCATCATGCCGAGGCCAAGTGTTTGCTACGACCGCTACCTTTGACTATGTTCCATTGCCGCCCGTGCTCTTCCCACGACATCGAGACATCAGCTTCGACGTCTGGTTCGCGCTCGTGCCCTCTACAAGCCCTCGCGCGTCTGGCGGCGTCATAGTCGGTGCTCAGGATATCCATGCGTCTCAAAGTGTCTCCAACGCGCCAAAAGCCAGCGAGTGTTTTGCGTTTGTGGACCAGCATCGTCAGCTCTACTGCTCGGTGGTGAGTGAGAAACCCGTCGTCGCGCGAGCACTCCAGGACCATCGATGGTATCATCTCGCACTCACCTACGACCACACACTCCGTCAACAGTGCGTCTACCTTGACGGCAGCCTTCTCCACACGATGGAGGGCTCAACCGAGTTCCCGTGGCTACAACACGCTCAGCTGGGCGCGGGCTTCGGGCGAGCCACTCGCTTCCACGATCGTCGGCAATGGTGCGGGTTCCGAGGGCTCGTCGACGAATTCCGAGTGTGCTATTTTGTGTGGACCCCAGCGCAGATCAAACGACTCGCTCTCGGCAAGCCCACCGACGCTGCGATGGCGTACACGCAGACGCGTGACCTCGCGCGCGGCGCGTACGCGCTGGGGGGATGTTGGCTCGACGTCACGTGTACGCGGCCCGTCGAACGCTACGTCGAGATCACGCGGTGCTGGACACCGCGACTTCTCGCGACGCGACACATGTCCTCGGCTCCCTACCACCAGTCGTCGCACGGCACCACGACCAAGTCGGCGCCATCGCTGTGGCAGCTCTTGCGGCAGTGTCTCTGAAAGATCGCGGGTCACTACGAGGGAGCAGAACCCCGATTTAGTGTGGATTCTGTAGCCATATATGATATATTTGTCCAATCGTAGATCTCATCATTGCTGTGGTGTTTTGTCCAATCCGAATGGAATTTGAGGAATCCTCTCCAAAGCGACGCCTCGACGTTTCCCGCGTCCATTCTCCGCCGTCTCGTTCGCTTGGCCGAGAGGCACGTTGACGTGGCGGCGCGGTCGCTGCTGAGGCAGCATGATGAGTGGTCCCACTACGATGGAAGGGTATCTGAACAAGAAAGGCCATGCGCTACCCATCATGTACGAGAGAGAGGAGGTTCGGTACCATAGAAACGATGGCTGAGTGACCAATGTGGACTTTCGGACCGACCAGGCAACGCCGGTACTGCGTGCTCAAGGGGACGATGCTCGCGTACTACTCAAACAGCGACGAGTACGCGCGCAAGCTCACGCCACGGAATGTGCTCGAGGTGGTCGGCATCAAAGACCTCAGCGAGAGCGGCGGCGGTGGCGGCGGATTTCTCTCGCCGTCCAAGAAGGCGAACGCGTTCGAGATCGAGTACTTGGGTGGCACGACGTACATGTGCCAGGCCGACTCGCACGAAGAGAAATTACAGTGGCTGTTAGCGCTGCAACACGCACTGGACGAGCCCGACCGGATCGTGCAGGAAGAGATTGAGGACGCCCAACGCCATTTACAGCAAGAAGCCGAGAAAGAGGACCGTGCGATGGCGCTCGCAAGTGAGGCCGTCGAGAAAGCCCAGCACTTGGCAGATGAAGCGCTGGCGATGGATGCAGCGATCAAGAACGCCGAGGTGCAATGCACGGAGCTATCCGATCAGCTCACGCACGCTAAGATTTTACTTGACGAGGCACTCAAGAAGACAAAGCAAACGAAAACCGCCCTCCAACGAGCTCGAGTGCGGGCCCATGATGCCGTATTGAGTGAGGTTGAAGAAAAACTCAGTCATGATGACGTTGAAGCAGACGAATCAATGTCGGTTATGTCTGCGACGACAACCATTTCATCCGAAGAGATGGCGACTCGAATCGCACACTTGGCAGCGCAGCTCGAGGTTGATGAGGCAGCCGAAGCGACCCAACTACAGCACGTCTCATCGATTGAGACGTCAATCAAAGAGTACGAACAACAGATTGAAGAGTTCACAGACCGAGCTAAGGCGTGCGCGGCTGAAGGGCGCAAGTTGCGTGAAGCTGCTGCTGTGAATCTGCAAAGTGCCCAGTCAGCCAAGAACATCTCTCGTCTCCGCGTTTCGTCTTGGACAGCGTCATCTTCTCACCTGGACCCACTCGCGGAGGGCTATTTGCTATGCAAGCACCCCATGAAGCCAAGTATGCATCGACGATACTACGTTTTGTACGGGAATACGCTTTGTTGGTACAAAGACGTTGATGACTATAACAAACACGTCAACACGCCCAGTGGTGTCGTTCATGTATCGGCCGTGGCCGAGTGGACGGGGAAAGTTGGCGGTATGAAAACGTTTCCCCACGCGTTTGCTATCGCCACGGTTGAAGGCAAGACGCTGTACTGTTCAGCGCCGATGAAGCAAAGCGCCGTGACGTGGGACACGGCCCTCCATATTGGATTGACGATGCCTGCGTTGTCTCCTCATCGCGCTCTGCAAGCCAAGGCGCGACGAGACTCTTTTGATCTGCTCTCGTCGAACGGACCGTCGCAATTACCAGGAGTCATGCAACGTCGAGCCTCACTTGCCCACGTCTCGTCGACGGAGAAGGCGCACACGAGCCCGACTGCTGCACGAAAAAAGGCCGTGGAGGACGAAGCCATCATAATCGAGGGCTATTTGGTGAAGAAGAGTGCGTTATTCCCAGCGATGAAGAAGAAGTATTGCGTTCTAAACCGACTCCGGTTAGAAATATTCGATTCCCACGAGCAGTACGCAGCATCAAGGACAGACGTTGGCCACGGAGACCATGAAGAAGTGCTCGTGTGTGGGGTCTCGGAGTGGGATGGCCATGGAGCAATGCTTCAGTATCACCACGGATTCCAAATCCACACCGTGAACCACCACATGATCCAATGCAGTGCAGCCAACGAAAACGAAAAGACGAAGTGGATCACGGGGATTCACGAGGCGTTGCTCCGCTTCAAAGACCAATTGCTGTCCCCTTCTCGACGAGAAGAGCAAATGCTCGAGGATACCCGGTCAGCGATACTGTCGAGTGTCCCGTTGTCAGACGCTACATCCAAGGAACTGGCTGCCAGTGAGAAGTTCAGAGACAGAATTCGTCAAGCGTATGTCGAGCACCATCCAGCTAAGGTGCACGATGTTCCCATGCTGATTGAGAAGTATGCAGGACGAGAAGGCGCGTTAGTTTCCCACTTGGATCGCATTTTTGGCACCGAACTGGCTCAAGATGAAGAGCTAAAGGAAGTGGTGCAGATGTTGGAACGTTCTAGCCCGAAACCGCAACATGGAAGACGACGTCTCAGTTCCGGAGTCAACAGTGGCCTACGCGAGTTTGGAAAAATGACGGGGTATCTGAAATGGAATCCGATGGATAAGGCGGAGGAGAGGTCATCACCAGCAACTGCGAGTTCATTCTGCGTGCTCTCTGTTGACAAGCTGGTGCGCTACACTTCTGAAACGGCATACATGACTGAGCCTTTCAACGCACTAGAAGCCATCCAGCTACTTGCTATAAGCGATCGTCCAACTCAATCGCCGTCTGGCTTTTGTGTGACTTACTCTCGTGTGGAGATGGACGGTAAACCGCCATCGCGACCCACTT
This sequence comes from Pythium rishiriense, assembly GCA_023335895.1. Lineage (NCBI taxonomy): Eukaryota > Oomycota > Peronosporomycetes > Pythiales > Pythiaceae > Pythium > Pythium rishiriense. Next base: position 20,665 of record JAADVT010000079.1, read on the forward strand.
CTCCTGTCTCTCCGAAGGGGTCTTCCCACACCATGGAGCTAGATGCTCTCACTGAGGAACAGCGTACTCTCTGGATTGCCAAGATCCGTACGGGGCTCGGAATTGTGGAGACGGCTCTGGCTAGTTCCCCAAAGAGTGCGACTGTCATTCCTGAACAGTCAGGGACTAATGTTGAGGAGTTACGTCGCAAGCTGATCGACTACTATCGACGTCATAACCCTCGCCGAGTTGCGGAAGTCGACACATTGCTGCACTACTTTGCTGGTCGGGAGAAGCTTCTACTGATTGATCTTGACGCCACGTACGGCACGAACATCAGCACAGATACAAGCTTCACGACTCTTATTCCGGATGTTGCGCAACCGGACACGCAGGATTCGCCCACCAAGGAAGACACGGTCCGCTACGAGAGTTACCTTTGGGTGAAGCACCCTATGCTCGGCTCCGGCTTCCAAAAATGCTACTGTGTGCTCCGAAACGCTGAGTGGTACTGTTTTGAGAACAGTCGCGATGCTCACGCTCACTTTCCATCAACTTCTACCAGCAGTAGCGACGGCAAAGCCGTGTCACCGCGTGCTGCAACAAAACCTCCTCTGTTGATCGACACCGTTGTGAATCTGAACAATCTCAACGCTAAGTTGCACAGTATGCGGGTGTTCAACGTGGAAGGACAAGCGTACGGCGCAATTCTCCTGCGTGCTGACGTCGACCCATTGTTCCAAGATTGGACCAAAGTGCTCCGCCAAGCGGCCGATGCTCAGCAGCAGTTGAAAGAACCGGTCACTGAGGAAAGCATGCCCGAGTGGTGGCGTACACTCCACGAGAAACTCTCCGAATTCTTCAAAACCCACCAACCCGCAAAAGTTCAAGAAGTCGGAAACCTGTTGCGTTCTTTTGAAGGCCGGGAGCGTGAGTTGCTTGAGGAGATTGACCGCATCCACAAAACCCAGCTCGCGCAAGATCCTGAGTTCTCGGGCATTATACCAACTACTTCAGCAAATGACGTTGACGCCACGGAAGGTGAAACAGAAACAAGTACGTCGATCCTCATGGAAGGCTACTTAGTGAAACGTGGCCACCTCGTACCATCCATGCGAAAACGGTACTGCGTATTGGTCAAGAATATCCTGACATACTATCTGACCCACGAAGACTCGAGGAATACCGATGCCCAGTCTCTTGGAAGCTTTCGAGTCGAAATCGTAAGTGACTGGCATGGGAAGACCACAACCCAGACGTACGAGCATGGTATGGAGCTTGAAACCCACGATGGGAAAACGTTTTTCTGTGCAGCATTTTCCAGCGAAGAGAAGACGCAGTGGATGCGTGGATTCCACCATGGCATTGCACTTGCTCGGTCCGAGGCTGTAGTGGACTCTAATGTGAGCGGAAGCAACCTGGATCACGAGGTCACCTCAGAGAGCGAGGAAGAACGCAAGAAGCGTGATCAGTTCCGCGAAAAACTGGTGGCGTTCTATGAAGAACATAACCCGCGCAAACTCGTTGATCTCGACTTGTTACTAGCCTGCTATAAGGGGCGCGAGTTGGCCATGCTGGAGGCGATGGATGCAACATACGGATCACAGCTGCTCCATGACGAGTCACTGCTTACCCTGATGCCGCCACTTAACGCCCACACCCAAGCTCTTCGCCAGCTTGAGTACGACGGGCCATTGGACAGAGCAGCGGGTGGAAACAGCGAGGCCGCATGGAAGCACGTCCAGCGGGTCTACGTGTCTCAGAAAGAGCTCACACTAACGTTCTACGCGACGCGAGAGGGCTTTAAAGCAGGGGCTGCGGCGCTGACTTCGGCAGCAGATAAGGCAGTGACCGTCCTCGCCGTCAAACCCGTCGAGCATCCGTGTCGTTTCGCTGTTGAGACGACTGAACACAACTGGATGTATTTCCAGGCTCCAAACGCACTTGAAAAAGCTCATTGGCTCCAATTGCTACAGGCCGCACTAGATGCCATGCTCGCAAAGACAATTTTGGAGGAGGAACGGCTCTACCTTGATCAACACGAGCAAGGAGGTTTGTCTCCGCGCGGGAATGTGCTGATGAAGGGATTCCTGATGATTCGCATGGACTTCATGGAACCACTTGAGGAATATCGGCGACAGCTTCAAAACCTGGCGGATGCAGACCCAACTCCCGTGTCACCCAAGAAATCCCCACCTTCGAGCGATTCACCGAGCAACATCATGAAGGAGTGTTACGCCGTTTTACAGAATAACAACGAATTGTTGCTGTATTCGGACGAGGATCGCGGTCAACCACTTGCGACGATGACGGTGATATCTACGCGAGCGTGGAAAGCAATTGGCGGGGTCGCCCCATTGAGCAGTGACCGTGCAACAGTGGGGCGGTTCCCCTTCCAGATTCTCACTCAAGAGCAGGTTGTCCTTAGCTGTGGTGCTGCTAGCGATCTCGACAGGGCGAAATGGATCCAGCAAACTCGGAAAGGCGCGCAACAAGCTGCGGCCCTCGATATGCTTCAAGATCAAATTGAAGCAACAGACGATAGCGATACCAAAGGACAACAGCGCACGACACGTCGACGGTCTACAGTGGATGACAAAACTGGAGAATTACGTGGATATTTGTATTATCAGTCCCCAGCCGTGGACACAGCCACTCCATCCGAGGACGAGCAAGAAGGGTTTCTCGTGCTGACCAAGCGTGCGTCAATGCGAATCTATCTGGATGAGAGCGCTTTTTTGCGAGGGGACGAAGCGCAACTTCAATTCAGTGTGACGAGTGTTGTTGAAAATGCTGCGAGTGAAAACGTCGTTCAAAGTCCAGGTGGCCATTTTCGGAAGCTGTTCAAAGGCTTCGGAAACTCCCCGAAGACAGAGTGGCGCTTGGCTTTCCAATTGCAAGTCATACTTGGTGGCGATACCAGTTGTGGCGCAGATCAAGAACGTACCATAGTATTCTTTCCGGCGACACGAAGTGAGCAGTCTCTCTGGGTTAACTCGATTCAGGCAGGTATCAACATGCGGAAAGGCGAGCAGTTGCTATCTGACGAAAAGGCCGTACTTGCGATCGAGAACGCTCACGTGTCAGAAGATTTGAGTGAAGTCGACGAAGAAGAACACTTCCTCCAACCGACGTCTGCTATTGAGGGAGAAGTTACGCTTTGGCAGATCGAGAAACCATCTCAGCGCGTGTTTGCGATGTTGTCACACTGTGTACTGCAAGTTTTCGCTTCTCGTGAAGCGGCAGCATCATATGTGCGAGGTGACCGAGACTCGGTTCCTCTTGTAGGGATCACGGTCGACTCCATCACCGAATGGAATCCACCCGCCGATACGCAGGACCCCCAAGCAGCCAGAGGATTCCAGGTTCATGCAGCGGCAGAAGGCGAAAGAGAGCAGATACCGTCTCTGACTTTCACAGCCCCAACTCCACGTGACAAGAACCGTTGGGTCCAAGCCATCCAACACGAAATTGAATTTGCGCTCGCGGAGAAGTACCTGGACGAAGGTGCGAAGGAGTTTGCTCGACTTGCTGCGGCCCATGTTGCCGCGGCTAAATCTCAACACGAGCCGGGTGCCTCACCGTTCGATGCGGCAAGTTCTACCAACAGCTTTCGCGTGGAAGGCTACGTTCGAGTGCGCCACCAACTCGTTGGTTCGATGTGGCGAGAGCGGTTTGCGGTCATTATGGGCTCGTCTTTGTGGCTATTCAAGGACGGAGGGGACGCCTGCGCGGACGATTGGTTGCGGCGAGCCATCGAACGCCACGAACTTATCGCAGCCCAGGAGTGGCGACCCCCCGTAGTCTCCAGTAAAACCAGCGATGCTCAGTACAGGCACGGCATACGGTTCGAAAATCAAGACGGAGTGAGTTTGGAGGTAGCCTTTTCGGCGCAGCAAGATCGCGACCTCTGGTTGAACGGTGTGTCTGCGTGCCTCGCAAGGATTTTATCGTCCCAAGGCCAAGGGATAGACCGCTTCATCAGCCGAGACGCTGCGCTCCCTTTCGTGCCTGGCGCCACGATGGAAGGATATCTCAAAGTCCGCGAGACCTCTCGCAGTCGCTTCATGCGGACAGCAAAATGGACAACTCGCTATGGCGTGCTGATTGGTACGCAATGGCTCCTGTATGAAACCCAGCAACAAGCACTCGAGCTTCATGGCCACAACCAACAGGGGGATGCTGGAGAGCAAAAGGAAGAGGGCGAGGATATCCTTCCCCAAGGAGTATTTGATGTCATCCATGCCGAGGTTTGGCGCTCCGGTACCACAAAGAGGGCTCGCTCTGGGGAAGAAGATCTTGATGCACACGGCTTTATCGTGGTGGCGAACAAGAGCGGCGCCTTTGGCGCTGGTGTCATATCACCATCAAAGAAAGGGCTCAAGATCGCGGGAGATATTATGGAGTGCAAGGCACAAACCAGTCTGGAGCGGAAGCGGTGGCTCAATGCCATGGAAGACCAGATCGCAAGCGTTCAGCGAGAGCAAGAGATGGTTCGAAAGGCGATGGAGCAGCACCGGGAGAAGACGACGGTCCAGCAGGCGGTCAAGACGAAATTCAAGAACATCCGTGACGATGCCGATCGGCAGTCGCTGTACATTAAAGACGTTCTGGCGAGTCTGGCAACGGAGGCGACCACATCCGAAGAAGAAGAGAGCGACCAAGAAGCCACGCTCTCGGACGAGGACACTGTTCATGGGCCGCTAAAGATCCGCTCTCGATCAATCGCGCGTGTGCGCAGCCCTGAAAATTCCCCAATGTACCGCCAAGATCGACAGGAAGGCCAGGATGGTGCGCTGTTTGGCGATGAGAACGACGGGTACACAGCACTGGGTTCCCCGTCCAAGGGAGGGAAGCGACCCGTGTACCCATGGTGGTCGTGGCAGTCACTGTTCGCGTGCTGCTTCGATCGCCCTCCGTCGGGTGTTGGGTATGCGGCCTCCGTCGCGCCGCTGAAGAACTCGAAGTACGTCTACGAGTACTACAGTGAGGACAAGCCCTGCGACCTCGATGACTTGTAAAACATGGCCGCCAGACCCTGTAAAATGGCTACACTTTATGAGATTGCCATTTGGCATCGTGTTTTGCAAAAGTGGCTCCAAACACGTCAGCACCGCCATCTGGTGAGGCGGTATCTTCAGGGTACTGAATTAACGATGGTCTAATCTGATCCAGGGGGGTTCACCTCATCTGAGTCTGGCGGATAGACTGGCCGTTGGCGGTCCCTCGCCTTGTGGCAACCCATCTCTATGGCAGGGTCACGCGGCCCAACTCCATTACACGTCGGAGACTGTACCAAAGGTGGACGGACCCAGAGGCCGCTGGTTCTCGCCCTCTCTTCGCGCGTGTCCATCGCACCACGCGCGCGCCATCTCGCTCCCCAGCAGCCAGCATGTTGGCGGAACTCTTGGCGTCTAACATGTACGCTGCCATCGTGGTCTAACCACGAAAGCGAACATGGCAAACGGAGACCTAATTCGACAATTTTTTTTTTTGACGGCGCAGAATTCTCATGAGCGTCGCGGCTGCCGCGCTATTCTCCGGAGGGGTGTACTACATCGCGCGGATGGTGCGCGGCGCGCACCACACCAGCAAGCGCATGGTCTACGGGCCGTCCAAGATGAACGAGTTTATCGCCAAGGTGCGTCTAACCTCGCATTCTCCGGACAGCATCCGGAGAAAGAAATCTCGCCCTAAATATCCAGAGCCGTCCTAACAACCACCGTTTCTCCGGATGCGATCCATAGTCTCTCCAGCCCACGCTGGACCGGTACAAGCCGACGTGGTGGACCAACACGCACGTGCAGATCTTCCTCACGTTCCTCGTGCCACAGGCGCGAATCCAGTACAGACGCGAGCTGCTCACGCTGGACGACGGCGGCCAGGCCGCGCTGGACTGGGCGCTCGAGCCTCGCACCAAGTCGGCCGCCCAGCAGCTCGCGCCGGACGCGCCCATCGTCGTCGTGCTCCACGGGCTCACGGGCTGCAGCATGGCCATGCGCTCACTGTGTGCCGAGGCCATCGAACACGGCTACCGTCCCGTGGTATTCAACAAGCGCGGCCACGGCGGCGTCAAGCTCGCGACGCCCAAGCTCCAGCCGTTTGGATGCGTGCGCGACCTGCAACAGGCGATCGCCCACATCGAGCGCGAGTTCCCGCAGGCCAGGCTCTACGGCGTCGGGTTCTCGGCCGGCTCGGGACTGCTGTGCTCGTACCTGGGCGAGACCGGCGCGCAATCGCGGCTGGACGCCGGCGTCATGATCTCGCCCGGCTACAACGCGCTCGATCTCTTTTGCGGCGGCAAGATCCACCCGATGTACGACTTCCTCATGACCTTCAGCTTGAAACAGTTTCTCATGCGCCACAAGCACGAGTTGCGCGACGTGATCGAAGTTCCGGCCGCGCTCAAGGCCACGACGATCCGCGAGTTTGACGAGCGCGTGTTCATGAAGATGCACGGCTACGACGACATTGAGAGCTACTGGAAGCACAACAACCCGATGCGTGACGTCGACCGTATCCTGCGCCCGACGCTATGTATCAATGCGCTCGACGATCCGGTGTGCACCAAGGAGAACATCCCTTACAATGAATTTGAGAAGGATCCGCTGCGCGTGCTAGTGGAGACTGAGCACGGCTCTCATTGCGCGTTCTACGAGGGCCACCTCGTGCTCAAGTCTTGGGCCCACGGCGCCGCAATGGAATACCTCACGAAGGTCAGGGAGTACCAGGGTCTCGTGCCCCCGGCTCACTAACGCGGTTACCAATTTGGCACGCTCACGCTGCATATTCTTGTTATCATACATCATGTAGAGATGTTCTGTCACAACAAAACAATTGGTCTTCGTATATCTACTTCTAAGTTTATTGTCACATGAATCGATCGCTCGGTCCGTTATATCTCCTCGGGCTCGTCATCTTCGTTGTGGGCTTCATCCCCACGCATACCGGGTTCGCGTTTCGTCAATATACAGTCCAATTCAAGTTCGTGTCGTGCCTGAATCCGCTTCATTTCGTCTTCGCATTCAGTCAGCTGTTCCTGAAGTCGCTTGATCTTTTGTTGCATAACTGCTTTCTCCTGCTTCCAAGCGGTTCTCTCTTCGTCGTCAATCAGAGACTGAGAGGAAGTACTTGTCACGCTCGACGAGTCGTTGCGAGTCCGCTGTCGTTCCAGCATGTCCTGATACTTGGCTTTGATCTGCAGCAGTTGCTCACGCATCTCGTTTCCTACCTCTGCTCGGATCTTCAATTCCATCTCAAGCTTTTCGGCATTGGTCTGGGACAATTGAATCCGCAAATCGTTGTTCTCTTGTTCAAGCTTGGCCTAAAAGTCCTCCAACGGGAGTGATTAGTCATATAAAAATACAGAGCGATGGGGGTGTCTCACTCACCGTTCGCTGTCGATGGGCTTCCATCTCGCGCTCCAACAACTCAATGACAGTATTTGCGTTCGCAGCAGGTGGCGCATGAGCGGCATGAGATATTCTTGCTGCCCGTAAAGGTGGACGACGACGGGCTGCCTGGCTGGGGTCACGTTTCATATACCGACCAAATGATTCTCGTTTTACAGGCTCGACATGAGTTCCATCAGATCGATGCTGGCTGGGGTCAGCTTGATCACCAGCGGTCGTGTCACCTTCCACTGACGTCCGGCGTCGCTTTCGAAGCCGTCCGTCGAGATCATAGTATGAGGACGCCACTGACTTTCGCCCCGACGTCTTCTGCACAGGGACCAGCTCCCGAGCCATGGCGCTGTACTTGAGTGTCCGTAGCGTTTCGTCAAACTCGTGGCTCGACGGGTTCACTGCTACTATCATTACAAGTGGTCCTTGTTTCCGGCCAATCAGGTTTTCTTGGAACAACTACACAGACAGCATGGATTAGACTACGAAACAAACACTGAATAGGGCAAGCTTGAAGGGCATACTCTTGTGAGTTTGGACTCACGGAACGGAACCATCTTGTGCAACGCCGGTGGATGCTGTTGGTTCCATCGCATGGTCTCGAGGCAGCGCATTAGGTTCATGAGCGACCCGTTAATCTTACTGGCTTCCTGCATACGCAGTCCTGTTGCTCCGGTCTTGGCACTCCGTTCGGACCCTGCCAGATCAACAATGCTAACCTTGCTTCGCAGTGCGGTCGTGGCGCGGTTCACTTGATGGTAGAAATACAGCGAGAAGATGCAATGGCTTCGGCTCGAGTCCATGTTGCAGTTGGTTTCCGCAACCTGTTTGTTCTTCTTTCCCGTTGCAAGCAAGTCCTCGGCGTCCTTGAGCGATTTCAGAGGCTTCTCCATCATTCCGCGCACCTGGATCTTCCCATCGCAGTCTTGGAGCCTCAACGCTCGACGCTTGCGCACGGGCGCTGTCAACAGATCATACACGTTTTCGTTGTAGATCTCGAGGTACGATGCCGTGATCTTGGTCACGGGCGCTTCTTCATTTTCCTTGCGTCGCCCGAGCTCTTCCATCACAAACTTGAGCGCCCGCGGGAGCATGCCGGCGTGTTCGTCTGTGCCTGTGATCGTGTACGTCTTGCCCGAGTTGGTCACGCCGTACGCAAACACGAGTCCGTTCTTGCCCGTGAACGCGGCCTCGAGCACGGGCCGCGTGGTCGCCTCGAAGAGCTCCTGCTGCGCGGTCTGCGGCGTGAAGATCCGCGTAAAGTGGAACGACGTCGCCGTGCCCGTGGACCGATACGACTGCGAGGTCTTGGGCGGGTGCGCGAGCAGCGCCGTGTCCGAGAGCACGCGGAAACACTCTTCCTCGTGCGCTGTCGAGTTCGTCGTCGTCTCGTCCTCGCGGGTCGTGTCGGTCACGAGCGGCCGGATGCGGATGACGATCTGGACTTTGTGGGTTTCGTCGGCGTCGTCGCTCGGGTCGGGCTCGAGCGCGGCGCTAAAGCTCAGCTTGCGCGCAATGTCGAGCTCGGCGTCCGAGAGCCGCTTGCTGCGCCGCACGGGCGGCTGGCCCGCCGACGACGCGTGGGGTTTGGCCGGCGGCGGCGGCGGCGCCGTCTTGCGGTCCGATTTCACGGCCGACGGAGCGGCGCTCGACGCGTCATTCTCGCTGTTGGTGGTCTTGCTCGTGGCCAGCGCCATCCCGTACAAGGAAAAGATGCCCCTCCCGTGGCGCCTTCGTCGAGATGCTCCGTCGTGGGAGGGGGAACTTCTTGCCGTTGGGGATTCGATGACTCCCGCCTGCGTTTTGAACGTTTAAAAGAGACCTTCTATTAGGAGGTTCCACAGTACGAAATCAACGTCTGGGAGTAGACCATTTTAGAGGACCTATATGTCACAAAGTCGCAGATGTCATTATGTGGACATATTCGAGGTTTAAAGTTACGAATGGGTTTTTTTACAGGCAAGAGGGGGGAACCGACATCGCCGATCTCCCCCCAACATCATACGTCGTGTGAAGATGCTGCGCAACTTCCTACTCGCGCTATTGCTCGTGTGCGTGGCCTGCCTGGCCGCCACGCAGGCCGACCCACGCGAAGTCGAAAGTGCCGAGTACGGTCTATCCATCCGTACCTTTGCGGTCATTGCCACCATCCTAGACGCTGAGATAGTCCCATTTTTCCAACTGCCAGGTTCAAGGATGACTTTGGCGACGAGTACGACGACCGGCTCACGCGCGCGGGCGATCTCGACCAGCGGTTCGTGTTTGAGCTCGAGCACAACGTGCCCTCGGGCGCCGGCGCGGCGTTCTCGCCGCGCGGCAAGGTCGAGGTCGTGTTCAGCTCCTCGAGCGCCAAGCCCAAGGTCACGTTTCTCGACACGCCCGTGCTCAGCGGCGCCGACGTGGCCCACCTCGAGAAACTGCTGCGCAGCGGCAAGCACTACACGCTGCGCGCGCGCTCGGACCCGGCCGACGCGAACGCGGCGTTCGTCATGACCTCGATCCCGATGTGTATGCTCGCCGGCACGCGCCTCCGCGAGGACCTGACGCTCCACCTCTCGGACAACGGCAAGCTCATGGCCATCGAGTACCTCACGCCGTACGTCAGTGAGGCCGCGTGCGCCGAGTTCCAAAAGGTGCGTCTCTACTGGACGTGTGGCCGAACATGGGTTCCGACTGCTGAAATGTGTGGGGAATATGTGGCACGACAGCGCGATCTCAAGACGGCCAAGCTCTCGCCGCAGGCTGCGGTGCTCAAGGCCCAGAACGGCCCTGCGTACGGATCCGCGTAGTCATTTGTTGCTGGACGTGGCGCGTGATACTGACAACATGGTGATGTTGGGGTCAAAATCCTAGCCCGCCAAAGCAGGTCGCCCCCAAGAAAAAGGCGGTTCCGAAGGGCGTCAAGAAGCCCGTGCAGAGCGAGGAAGGCGAGCCCGCCGCGGAGGAGAACCAATCGTTCCTGCGCCGCTATGTACGTTCTGCACAGGTCGTGAATCCGATCCGTGGGCTGGGCATGCTAACGACCGTGGTGTTTTTGCCTTGTTAGTGGTACATCATTGTCCCGCTCGTTGTTATGAGCCTCTTCGGCGGTGATGCTGGACCGCAGGCCGGTGCGCCTGCCGGTGGCGCTGCCCCTGCTGCTGGCGGCGGTGGCGCCCCTCGTCGACGATAAACGGCGGCTATCTCCCTCAACTCACCTGCCGTGAGCCACGAGATCACGTAATGGAATAGATATGGTCCATCCTTCGAGACATTCAAAATCACGATAATGTTCCCTCGGTGTCTTCAAGCATCAATCAATCTCCAGACCAAATTTTTGTCTGCTTTTCTCAACACGTCTTGGTGTACTTTCTCAGCTTGGTTTCTTTGCGTCCTACTCGCCAAGGCAGTTCACTTCACGATTTGTGCGCTCGGTGACAACAGGATCCAACAGAATCCCACATGAGCTCCTTTCCGGTCTTCACTCCACGGCTCGTCGCGCAAAAAGCACCGGCGTCGACTGCGTCGTTTGGCGACACATGGCAGGAGGTCGTGACGCGCGTGGAGGCGTTTGCGATCGTCGCAGTCGACGAGATCCTCACGATCCAGAACATTCCCCACGACGAAACGCGCAGCAGCTTGGAGCGCTACGTCAAACAACACTCGGCTCGGCTTTTTGTGCTCCGCCCGGGGGAACGCGTCCTCCGTGTCGACGTGCAATACACTCGCGAGGTCATTAAAGCCATCAAATTCGGCACGAGCCAGCGCGTCACGCCGTGGTTTGGCAAGACCAATGGGTGGGAGTACGAAGCAGCCATTGAGTCTGGTGATGGCAACTGCATCAACGCGCTACGAGGCAAGTACGGCCCAGCGGGGTGCTCGGAACTGTGCGGCGTCCTGATGCCAAAATCGATCGCTGACGAAGGCCACCGCGTGGCCCTCCCCAGATACCTGACGACTTTGTCGATTTCGATTAACGACGAGGTCCCGAGCGAGTACGAGCGCCGCACGTTTGCCGACATACCGCGCGCCATTGTGGTCACGACGGGCGAGAATGCCATCGAGAATATTCAGTTCCTGAGCTATACCGAGTATGACCACGTCGCCCACTCGGAGGAGTCGTTTGAGGGAGGCTATGACGAGCACTGGTTTGTGATGGTGCGGTGGGAACGCCTTCAAGCCATTAGCCTGTGCATTGGCGACCAGCGCATCAAGATGATCTCGTTCAAGACGAGCCTCCAGACGACGCACTTCTTTGGCGCGCCGACCCAAGGCCCACACGAGTGGTTGACCGCTCCCGAAGGAACATACATTTGCGGCGTCAAGTTCCAGACCGCCCAGATCGACGGCGAGCAGACGATCACGCACCTTGAGGCGCTGTGTACCCCGGACGGCACGGAACATAGTCAAGTCTCCCGCGCGGCGTAGTGAGTTTCACAGCCACATCCCGGGTCACATTAGACGCCCTCATTCAACAAACACGTGCTCCTCCATAATCAGATAATACCAACAATGTTCGTGGTCACGCCTTACTGACAAGCACTTGGCTCTCCACGTCTCCTCCTCCAGTGTACGCGGTCCGCTTGCTCGCGTGCTGCTTCTTGACGGGCCACTCGTGGTTCTCGAGCAGCTGGCCCCAGTGGGTCTCGTCGCCCGTCGCGATCACCACGCCGACCGCGCTACCCTTGACGAGCCGCGTCGCCATGAGCAGCACGTTCTGACTCGCGAGCGCGCTCGTCGTGTCGGTCGCTTCGGTCGCCACGGGCTTGAACCGGCGCGGCGCCTTGTTGTCGCCGCCTTCCTCGAGATCCTCGAGCGCGTGGTCCTCGTCCCCCACGAGCACCGCCTGGTCCACGACACAGTCTTCCGAGCACTCGATCACGCGCAGGTCGGCGCCGACCAGCTCACCGGCCTTGACGTCGACGACATCGCCGTACACGAGGCTGGCCGCGTCCATACGGAACTTGCGCGTGGCGCCGTTGGCCTGGCGGCGCTGGACCGAGGCCTCGCGGGGCAGCGCCGCCTGGTACGCGACCATCGAGGGCGTGCGCATCAGACACGGCAGCAGGCAGCAGACCCACGACGGGCAGTGGACGGGCGGCGTCACGCGGTTGGCGCCGTACATGGCACGGCGCGCCATGGCATCGTCCCGCGCGAGCCCCGTCGCGGCGTCCACGCCGACCTTGGCCAGGAAGTCGGCCACCGACGGCGGGTCGTAGTAGTCCTGCACAGAGATTCCACGGCGTGGGTCAGTGTCCATATGCATCGTCCACGGAGAGAGAGAGAGAGAGAGAGGGAAGGAGGGAGAAGAGACCTTGCGTGGCGTCATGGAAGAGGATTCGTTTCTTGACCCAGGGTCTCTGTTAAGTTAATCAGGGGACATCCGAGAAAGTTAACGATAGGACCCGGTTATGTGCAATCGGATACACAGCCATCTCCATTGCAAGTTCTTTTCCTCGCGCTTTCTGTTTCTCTCTCTCCTTCTCTCTTTCTCTCGTGCGCTCATTTTCCCTCACAGTTGGAGTCTCTGGATCCGCCTTCGCCCGATGGCATTTCCGGGCTTCGGGCCATTTCCCCAAACGCTCCCAGCCAGACCCCACAGCAATCTCCACGCGTCACTCGCAACTTGGCTCCGGTACGAGTCACTCATTGGCCACGTCCTCCCAGCCCACGCACCATGGCGGACCCGCGTCTCCCGTTCTTCTCGTCGCCGGTGGTAGCGCACAAGGCTCCACCGGCGACCGACGTTTTTGGCCACGGGTGGTCCACCATCGCCACGCGCGTGGAGGCCTTCGAGATTGAAGCGACCGACAAGATCCTCGAGATTGGCCACTATGCACACAAGGTGACGCGCGAGAGCCTTGCCCAATGCTACCAGAACCAGACGAAACATTTGCTCGTCTTGGTGCCGGGTGAGTACGTCCACGTCCAGTTGAGGTCTGCTACACCAAAACGGTGATCAAGGCGCTCAAGTTCCACACGACCCATCGCGTGACTCCCTGGTTCGGCAATAATGACGGCTGGCACGTGGCGTTCGAGGCCGACGAGGGCTTTTGCATCAACGCACTCCGTGGCGAGTATGGGCGGGCCGGGTGCTCGGAGCTAGGAGTTGTGTTTGCGCCAAAGGAGATTGCGGCCGAGGGTCATTGGGTGGAGCTTCCACGGTTGGAGGTGAAGTCGTTTGATATTGCGGATCGCAAGCGCGATGTGCGCACGTGTGCCGACGACACGAGTGATAGCGACGACACGAGCGACAGCGACGAGGACAGCGACGACGAGGGTGACGAGGATGCGTTCACGACGTACCGAACGTTTGACTTGGCGCCGCGCGCGATTGTAGTGAGAACCGGCAAGTCGGCGATCGCGAGCGTGGGCGTCGTCTCGGCTGCCGAGTACAACCGCGTGGTTCGCTTTCGAGGCACATTTGAGCGTATTGAAGGCGAGCAGTGGTTTGTGCTGACCGAGGGGGAGCGCATCAAAGCCGTAGGCGCGGTCATTCAGAACAACCGCTGTCGGAGCGTTTCGTTCAAGACCAGCGTGCGACAGTCGCACTGGTTTGGCTCGAGTAGCGCGGGCGTCACGCAGTGGCTGGCCTGTGACGAGCACCCGGACGCGTGTATCGGTGGCTTTGAGTATGACACGGCCGTCGCGGGAAACACTCACACGATGTTGCGCCTGGCAGCCTTGTGCGTGCCACCACCATTTGAGAACACGGCGTCGCCCCACCCATCGCATGCTGCTTAGGTAGGCGATACAGTGGAAAGGAAGGCTTACGTACGGGTCACCCAAACTGTGCACAACCGTGCTGGACAAGGTTTTGCTAATTGCGAGAATACATGAGACACCCTCGAACTAAACGAATGACACTGTGTGGGAAGGGTGTGGATCCGTGTTTGGGCAAAACAAAGGGACGACTCGTGATGGCGACGCTCCACAACACACTGAAGGGAATAAATGGCAGACGCGTTGACCTTCGGTCGCCCAACAAGCAAACGTCACAGACGAAGTCTCACTCGGACAAGCCAAAAAGCCGCTATCAATTCCGAGAAAGCGACGACCTACAAAAGTTGAGATATTGGCACAACACTGCAGGCAGAGGACCCTACAGGGCTATCCGATGTCGAGCATCCAAATATTACAATGAAACATGACAATGTCAGATAGATTCCAGCTGCGGTCACGACGCTTGCGAGATCTCCACACCTTGGTTAGGCGGCCGTAGACGCCTGGTCAGACCCGTCCGCGTGCTCGCACTTGTTGTACAGCACGTCCAGGCGGATGACCGCGTCGTCCTCGACGTCAAACGCAAAGCCGCACACAAACGCCTCGGCATGCTCGTCGCTGGTCACCCACTGCATGTCGTCCGAGCTGCTCGGGCCAAAAATATGCGACGCGTGCAGATTCGTCTTGAACGACAGCGCCACGACGCGCTCGTCCGCAGCCTCGACGCCCACCGCTAGGATACGCTCTTCGAGCGCGAGCGCGAGCCACTGCTCGTCCGGAGCGTACTGGAACGACTCGGGAAAGCGAACAATGCGGTCGTACTCGACGGCCGTCACGACTCGGACACTCGCAACCGCCTGTTCGTTCGTCTTGACGACGATCGCGCGTGGCGCGAGGTCAACGGTGCGAAACTCGAACGCAGCGTCCGCCTCATCGTGCTCTTTGTCGTCACCATCATCACTGTCATCGCCTCCACCACGACCGTCGTCGTCACTGCCATCTTCATCGCCACTACTGTCGCCGTCTTGGGCGTCCTGGCCACTCTTCGTGAGCGATACTGTCTTGCACGTCAAGCTCGGCAGTGGGACGCAGTGCCCTTCGCGCGCGATCTCTTTCGGTGCAAAGACGACGCCGAATTGCGAGCACCCCTGTGGCCCATACGTGCCGCGGAGCGCGTTGATACAAAACCCCTCGTCAGCCTGGAACGTGACGCGCCAGCCCTTGGTCTCTCCGAACCACGGCGTCACGCGCTTCGTTGTGTGAATCTTGAGCGCAGTGACCACTTCTTCAGTGTAGCACACTTCAATCTTACACACGTACTCGCCGGGGTACAACACGACCATGCGACTCGTCGAGCTCTGCACGTACTTGGCGAGGCTCTCGCGCGTTTCCTCGTGCGGGCAGTTGTAAATCTCCCCGATCTTGTCGGTCGCCTCAATGCTGAAACCTTCCATGCGGGTAGCCACCTCCTGCCACGTGAAGCCGAACGCACCTGTGGCAGGTGGAGCCTTGAAGGCTACAACGGGCGGGGAGAAGAACGGCAAACGCGAGGAGGCCATCGATTCCTTTTGGGTCGCAGCCTTACCAATGTCGAGCGCAATATTCCAAATGAGGCAGCCGTCGACCGATGCCACAGCCGAGCGAGATGCCCATAGCTTCTCAGGTAGTAAATATTTCTCACCCATCACTCGTTCTTTGATGGGGAATTCTACGAACAGCTCGCTTCAATCGGTGGTCGCGCAGAAAGGATGGAGTCTCATCTCCCAACATGACTTGATTGAGGCCCCCACTGTCATGCTTCAATCAAGATAATAATGTAAATAATGCTCTCAGGTGTTGAACGTGAGAAACTGCCCCGTGGATGGTTCAGTAGCCAAGCAGACACAAGCAAGCATCATGACCGACGCGCCTCTTCCGTTTTTCTCCGAGCCTGTGGTCGCATGGAACGGCGTTGCCACCGACCGACACCTTCGGCGTTGAATGGTCCGAAGTGGTCACACGCGTCGAGGGGTTTATCATCATAGCGACCGACAAGATCATGGAGGTGGCGAACTACTCGCACGAGGAAACACGCGAGTCCGTGACGCAGTACGCAGACGGAATGACCAACTATAAATTCTTCCTCCACGTGGACGAGTTCGTCACCAAGGTTGAGGTCTGCTACACAGAAGAGGTAATCGCGGCGCTCAAGTTTTACACGACCAAGCGCGTGACGCCGTGGTACGGCCAGACCAAGGGCTGGCGCACGACGTTTGAGGCCGACCAAGGCTTCTGTATCAACGCTCTCCGCGGCAAATTCGGTCCTGGAGGGTGCTCGGAGTTGGGCGTCGTATTTGCGCCGAAGGAGATTGCGGGAGAAGGCCAACGGGGAGCGATGCCTGTCGTGACGTTCACTACTTTGACCCTCAAGAAGGAGGCCAGCGCGGACGGCGACGACAGTGACGACAGTGACAACGGCAGCGGGAGTGACAAGGCGAGGCCTGACGATGCGGTGTTTAACCAATGCACTGCCGATCTCGCTCCTCGAGCGATTGTCGTCAACGTGACGGAGTCGGAGGTAGGGGCCGTTCGCGTCGTGACGGCCGCCGAGTACGATTGCATAACCCGCTTTCCCGATTCGTTTGACGAGTCTCCAGGCGAGCACTGTTTTTCGCTCGCGGAGGGCGAACGCATCCAAGCGGTCGGCGTTAAGATCAAGCACAAGCGCTTGGTGGCGATCTCGTTCAAGACGAATATGGAAACTTCCCCTTTTTACGGTAAGGACACCTCACGAACGGCACAGTGGCTCACCAACGACGAGCACCCGGAGTCGTACGTTGGCGGCTTTGCGTTCGACATGGAAGAAAACGAGGATTTGACAATAAACCGTTTCGCGGTCTTGTGGACGAAGCCTTCGGGCGAGGACGCGGCGTCGCAGCAAGTGTCCAAGGCAGCGTGAACGAGGCTCGTTTCCTCATCTGCTCAAGGCGATCCTTCGACAGGACGGCTCTTCCAAGACAGCCAAAGAAGCCGCAAACTTCGACGCTTGTTTCCATGTTCTTGGTATACGCCACACGGCACAAGCACCACCAGCGCAGTCGTTTTTGGGGAGATAATACATGTGATGTCACACGGGCCGAGCAAGCCATCGATGGATTCTCTCGCACGCGTCTCAGGGGTAGTGTCCGTCCCATGGAAAGTGGATAGCACGACGATGGCCCATGACAACACAGGAAATCGGACATATTCTGGGGCAAAAAACAACGGGCACCCAACCGCTCCACTCGACGGTAATCGGCTTCGTGGATAGAATTCCGAACTTGCACACCCATTCGTAGTTGTCTTTGTTTACTTCGTAGTCACAAGCAAAGCCGCACGCGCATCCACATCTCGCAGTTGTCAATGAGCAACGTCACTGCTTTTGTTGGCACCCACCGCCATCTCTTTCCATTCGTATCCTTGAGTGTGACTGCTTTGCAAACCGCGCGAGGCATCAAAATGCCGTGACCTTCGATCGCGATATCCTTTGGTTGCGTGCTGTAAATGACGTCCAAGTGTGAGCAACCTGCCGGCCCGGATTTACTCGTTGATCTTCAGCCTCGAAAGCCGCCCTTCGTCTCACCGAACCACGGTGCCACGCGTTTGCTTGTGCGGGACAGACTGCTCGAGATCGACAACTACACCCATGACGAGACCCGCGAGAGTCTCATCGACTACTACCCTAACCTCTCGAGCCACTTGTTCATCTTGCTGCCGGGCGAGTACGTTCGCAAAGTGGAAGTGAGCTACACCGACGAGAGCGTCACGGCGATCAAGCTGCACAAGAGTCGGCGCGTCACGCCGTGGTACGGCGCGTGTCACGGCCGACGCGAGGTGTTTGAGGCCGACGACGGGCTCTGCATCAACGCGCTGCGTGGCAAGTGCGGTCCCGACGGGTGTTCCGAGCTAGGGGTCGTGTTTGCGCCACAAGAGATCGCGAAGGGAGGCCACAGCGCTGTCGTCTCGGAAGGTTTGGTCCAGCGCCTGGTCATTGGCAATGGCTCGCCCGCGTGGCTCAACAAGTACCTCACGTGGGCCGAGGTGCCGCGCGCGATCGTGGTCACGACGACTGAGACGTCGGTCGAAAAAGTGCGCATCGTCACGGACAAGGAGTACGACCGCATCGTGCAGTTTCCCGAGTCGTTTGAGCACACCGCACAAGAGCAGTGGTTCGTGCTGGTCGAAGGCGAGCGTCTCGAAGCCATTGGTGTGGACATTGAGGACAATCGCGTCAAGGCGGTGCGCTTTCTCACGAATCTACAGACAACGCAAGCGTATGGCGTGGCCAACAAGGCTCGTGTGGTGTGGCTCCCAGAGGACGACGACGACCCGGACCCGTTTATTTGCGGCATTGAGTTCGAGGCAACCCAAGCCCACGGTGAGTCGCCCATGACTGCGATATCGACAATTAGCCGATTGCCAACGCTAGAGCCTCCACTCATCACGATGGAGAGCGCAGCCAATACCATGCTTACTCCGACAGCGTTGACTAACACAAATGACAATTTTGGTGTTTGATTTACGCACACGTGCCTTGGTTTTCCTTCGCTCTATCTATGCCTTCGTGAACTCGCCGATCGACGTGCCGAGGCGCAGCTTCTCGCCAGGCTTGACCGTGAACTTGAAGTCCTCTGGCGCCTCGAACACAAGCACGACCGTCGAGCCGAGCTACAGTGCCATAGAACATTGGTCAGACTGTTGACATTCACCCCGTACATCCAAGCAAACCGCAATTTGCGCACCTTGAACTGAGCGATCTCATCGCCGCGGGATGACTTGCGTGGTGTGTCGTACTTCTTGGTGAGGCACTTCCCGACGAGCGCATCCTGCTCCTTGGTGTTGGATCGGAAGTCGGGTTCATGAGTGAGCGCGATCGAGCCGACATTCGTCGCACCCACGGAGGTCAGCGAGTAATACCCGTGGTCCCACTTGCCGATGAGCGCGACGCGCTCGTTCTCGACAAAAAGACTCGGGATGAGGCGCACGGCCGTGGTGTTCACCGGGAACAAGTTGCCAGGAAAGTGGCGGCGCTCAGCCACAGTCCAGTCCACGGGCGAGTGGATGCGGTGGTAATCACCGGGCGCAAGGTAGATCACACAGTGGAAGAGCTTCTTTCCCTTGGGCGGCGCCTTTCCCTCGTAAAACGACGGCAGGTCGCCCAAAAACTCGTCCAGGCGGTACCGCGCACCCTTGATCTGCTCGAGCACGGGGATGCCAGACGTGTTGTCCACCACGCCGATCGAGGCCATGCGGCCATCCACGGGGCTGGGCATGTGCTTGGCGTCGACATCCCACACACGCGCGCCGTCCTTGAGCGGACGCGAGAAGAACTCGCCGAGGTTCGCGTACGACTCGATCGGGAACTTCATCTCATCAAGCTTGCAATCGAAAACTGCGGTCCACGCCTTGTAGAGCGGCGCACGCAGCCACGTCGGGCTATGGATGAGACAGAGTTCAGACTCCGTCCACAACTTTTTCTTATTCCAAGAGGCCTAGGTACGTACAGTTCCTTGTCGTGGACTTCGCCCCACAGCCGCGAAGCCGCGCGGTACGGCAGCAACTTGAGTGACTGGAGCTGGCGGTCCGTGGCCATCGAGTGCTCAAAGCTCGTGGGCTCGCCGGGCAGGCGCTTGACCGCGGGCGCCGGGTGCTCGCGGCGCTCTTCCTCGGTCGGGTGCGTCAAGTGGTTGAACTGCAAGAACCCGATGAGCGCAAAGCCCAGCGTCGCCGGCACCTTCCAGTCACGCGTGAAGATGCTGCCCGAGCCGGCCGGCTCTTCCTTGGGCGGCGCCGTCGACGCAAAGCTGTGCAAAGAGGACGAAACATGTCAGCGTTCCTTTGAGTCCGTCTCCTGAGCGCTGTAGACGCCCGTTGGCGATACAAATCGCACGGCCGCGTACCGACGGAACTGTCGCTTCATCGTCGCATTCGTGGAGGCGCCGCCATGGCGCGCGGCCGCTGCACCGCGGAGAATCACGCGCGCGACCATGGTGTCCCCTGTTCTTCGTTGGTCAAAGATATGCGACTGCGCCAGTCCAAATGGGCGGACGTGTGGTGGTACTAGTTTGATGTTACCAAATCTATGTTAGGATCTTTGTTCCTGATCTTCTGGCTTTAGTGTGGTGTACACAACGTATTGGTACCATCATTCGGGCACACCGTCCGACCAATGGCTTGAAAGTGACGTCCAAGAGGGGAGAACGGCCACAGGACGAGAAAGCCCGAACGACAGCGAGCAACAAGCATGGACTCCTGGGGTACGAAGGCCCCCGCGACGTGCCGCGGTCGTATAGTCCACGTCTAACCCTGTCGAATGGTGTCTGTGTCTCTGCGTGTGACCAATAGACGACGACGAGTTTGAGGTGCCGGAGTACGTGCTCTGTGCTGTTGGTCGATGTGGAGAAAGTCGTGGGGGCTGACTAGTTCTCTGTGTGCTGTCTGTAGCCTTGCGGCCACGCAGCCCAAGGTGGCGGCGAGCTGGGAGGATGAGGAGGAAGAAGAGGAGGAGGTCGCGCCGCAGCCGACGGCTGCCGGTGAGGAGGGCCCCAAGGGTCCGCTCAAGCCCAAGCACCTCAAGAAGATGAAGCTCAAGGAGCAGGAGGAGAAGCGCGCGCTCGAGATCGCGATGACCAAGGCGCGCCTCGCGCAGCAGGCCAACGAGACCGAGGCCGAGCGCAAGGCCCGCGAGAAGGCCTCGATCGAGGAGGCCGACCTCGAGGCGGCGCTTGACGCGTTCGCGCCGGCGGCCAAGAAGGACGCGGCCGCGGCCGACGGCGACATGGAGTCGGCGATCAACGGCATGCGGTTGATGTCGCTCGCCGACCACGAGAAGCTCGGCGAGGTCGTCGCGAGCCGCATCGTCCAGTCCAACGCCAAGTACGCGCTCGAGACCATGAAGGTGCTCGTCACGCGGGTGCGTCATGTCGATTTCGAGGGGGGGATCCCAGGCTCTGCAGGGTTGACTTGGCTGACTCGTTCTGTGTTTCTGTCATGACCAGGGCTCGGTGAACCTCACGGCCGACGATCTCAAGGACCTCACGACGATCATCAATGTGATCAAGAACGAGAAGATCGCGGCCGCCAAGCCCAAGGCTAAGAAGAAGAAGCAGTCGGGCCGCCAGGGCTATGCGAACGTCGAGCGCGACCTCGGCGAGCTGGACGATGTGGGCGGCCCGGGCGCCGGCCGTGGCTACGACGACTACGACGACTTTATGTAGACAAACATTCACAGCCAGCACGGTAGAACGAGAAAGCATGAAGACACAACGCGTTTTCCAAATCTTCCTTATCTCCGTCTTTATCCGAGACACAGGAGTCATTTGAAGAGGCTTGAGGCAAAAGCACATTTTCAATCGACATATACAAGGTAACATTACAGGGCTCGCGGTCGCCCCTCCGAACGGAACTACCTACTTCTTGAGCGACGACTTGATCGCAAGCCCAACGGCAGCAACACTCGCGGCGTAAAACGCGACCTTGGCCGTGCGAATCTGGAAGCGCGAGAACGGGTACAGCACGACGCGGAGCACGGCCTCGGCCGCGGGCGTGTAGGGCGCGTACCGCTGCGGCAGGTCAAGCAGGCTGTACTTGTACATGACCGACTTGGTGTGCGAGAACGCGTCAAAGCCCACACGACCGTGGTAGGCGCCGTTACCCGAGTTCCCGACGCCGCCGAACGGCAGCTCCGTGTTGCTGAGCTGCATGATGGCGTCGTTCACGACCATGCTGCCCGACGAGGTCTCGGTGACGACCTTCTTCTTGTTGCTGCTCTTGGTCGAGAAGAAGTAGAGCGCGAGTGGCTTCTCGTGGTCGTTCACGTAGTCGATGGCCCACTGGAGACGGCCCGCCGGGTAGTAGTAGATCGGCAGGATGGGGCCGAAGAGCTCAGCCTCCATGACGGCGCTCGACGTGAAGCCGTCGAGGTCCGTCTTGAAGTTGAGCAGCGTCGGTTCAATGTAGTTCTCCGACGAGTCCATGGCACCGCCGTAGGTGATGCGGGACTTGTCGTTCTGGAGCACCTCTTGGAGGCGCTTGAACATGCGCCCGTTCGGCAGGCGACCAAAGCTGTCGCTTTCCTGGGCGTTCATGCCAAAGAACTGCACGAGGTAGCGCTCGATCGCAGCGGTGAGCCTGTCACCCACGCGTTCGTCCACAAGCACATAGTCCGGACGCACACAGGTCTGACCGGCGTTCATAAAGGACGCCCACGTGATGCGGCGTGCGGCCAGTTCGATATCCACGGTCTCATCGACGATCGCGGGGCTCTTGCCGCCCAGCTCCAGCACGACAGGCGTCAGGTGTTCCGCAGCGGCACGCGCGACGATCTTGCCCAAGAAGCAGCCGCCCGTCGCGAAGATCAGATCGTACCGCTCGCGCAGCATGGCCTTGGTCTCCTCCACACCACCGTACACGTACCGCACGAAGCGCTTGTCGACGTACTTGTCGAACAGCGAGATCAGCACGTTGTTCATGTAGCGCGCAGTGTCGTCGCCGGGCAGGCGCACGACGGCACAGTTGCCTGCAGCAATCGCCGAGATCAGCGGCGTGAAGAGCAAGTTGATCGGGTAGTTCCACGTGCCGATGATGCAGACCACGCCCAACGGGTCCTTGTGGATGTACGACAAGCCCGGGAGGTTGGCCGGGTTCGTGGTCACTCGCTGCGGCTTGGCCCACTCGTCCATGTAGTCGAGGTGCTCCTGGAGCTCGACCTTGGTGAGCCCGAGCTCGTACAGGTACGCCTCGGTCGGGTGCTTGTGGAGGTCCTTCCAGATCGCGGCCTTGATCAGCGCCTCGCCCTCGGTGAGCAACTTGCCGATCTGGTGGAGCAGCTCGCGGCGCTGCTTGAGGTCGCGTGTGGCGCCCGACTTGAAGGTCTCGCGCAGCTCGACGACGTTGCGCTCGATGTCCTGCTTGGTCACATCCGGGAACGCGTCCGTGAGCTCCGAGGTGCCGTGCATCTTCGTGGTGGTGGGGCTGGAGGCGGTTGGTGGGCTTGAAGGGGAGAATTGGTTTGTGAGCTCGACGAGGACGGGGGAGGGAGCCGGCGTTGAAGCGTGGGACGAGGGACACAGACAGAGAGAAGCGGGAAGACCGGGTTCGCCGGCCTTCTCCTGGCCCGGGAGATCAACACGCCAGACGGCATCCGCGTCTTGATGTTGTAAGCCAGGGGCTCAAAGGTCTCAGCACAGACACGCTGAGGCGACGACGATGATTCTGTCAGGGAGGACGTTGGCATCATCCGCTTTAAATCAGTGGCACACGAGCTATATTCCTCCAGTCTTATTCATGTATACTGACGTAGAGTTAGTCTAGTGGGGTTCCCGTCCGACCTTCTGATCTTTGGCGCCTCAGCAGATGAGCCGAGTTGACCTGTTTCCTTGGTGGTCGCGACTAGACTACCTTCTTTTGTCTCCAGTTGGACTTTATGCACCCTCTTCTACGCACCCAAAGTTCCAGTGAAAACTGGAACTGGGACGAAGAAGTTCAAGCACAAAGACTGGGCGGTCCTTAAACAAGTCGGGCGGGCGGTGACGCGCCAATCGATCGAAGTCGCTTTTCCCCTACCCCTTTCTGATGCCCGTGCAAGAGACTAAGCAGACCAGTTTGGTGGTCGCATGACGGAGTTGGCCGCGACTGTCGGCGTCATCGCCGCGTCCCCATGTGTCGGCAAATCCCGGGTCGAAAATCTGTGCTGGACGGGTGGGGAATCCAACAACTCGCGTCGTTGTTGGCTGTCGGACGAAACTGGGTTAAACCCACGTGCTCCTAATCCAGAGAATCTCTCCTAGATCCAGAGAATGCGTAGCGCGACAACTCTGGACGGATGCATTGGAGATAAATAGTAGAAGTAGCTGCTCTCTTTGTCTACCGTCGTGCGAGCTCCTTCTTGGCACGCTGGAAATGGCTGTTGCACAGGTTGTCGGTGCGCTCGTAGGCCTGCTTCATGCAGCCGGGCGCGCCGCAGCGCTTGCCGCCGCCGTGGGCCCAGCAGAGCCCGTTGGAAATCGCGATCTTCTCGCAGTCGTCCGACTTGCACTTGGTGCCGCCGCCGTGGGACCAGCAGTAGCCGCGCGACTTGGCGCGGTTCGTGCAGCCCGCGATCTTGCACTCCATGGAGCCGCCGTGGCGCCAGCAGCGCCCGTAGTGCTTGGCGCGGGACGTACACCCTTCCATCGTACAGCGCTTGCCACCCTGTGAGGAGACCATCACCACCAAGTCAGCCACACGGCCACAACTCCCAAAAAAACCAAGTTTGAATCGTACCCCGTGGCGCACGCAGAGCCCGTGGTCGACGACGTACTGGGTGCAGTTCTCAAACTTGCACGTGCGGCTCGCCGGGCGGACTTTGCGCTTGGACGACGCGGCCGAGTCCCGCGGCGAGAGCGTCGGAGACGATCCGACGCTCGAAACGCTCGTGCGGCCGTACGCTTCTTCGTCATCATCGCCTGTGGGGAACGAAACGCGTGTCAGTCGCAGCCACATCGACCAAGAGACGCTAGCGGCCACGTACTGTGAGGCGCGCGCACCGGCTCGAGCTGGTGCTCGGAGGATTCCGTCGCATCCACGGTGCGTGGGGGCTGCTGCTTCGGCGCGCTGTCGAGCAGAAACCCGATGGACGTCTTGGAGAGCGACGGCAGGGGCGACACGACGCTCTGTCCATTCGCGACATACGACGCGCGGATCAAGTCGGCAAACACGGGCAGCGGGAAGAACCGCTCGCGCTGTTCCTGCTTGACGACGGGCGAGCCACAATCGGTCGTCGTAGCATCTGCCCGCGGGGAGGAACCGGCCGCGGATGCCTCATCATGGCGGGAGAGGAACTGGGGCGTCGCCATGGTATTGTAGTTCGTAGTCGTTTAGGTCACGATGGGCGTCGCCGTGGATTCGAGAATGAGAGGAAAACGCTCGGAACCGGACAGAAGAGTCGCGCCGATTGTGGCCTTGCGCTGGTCGAAGATGCGTGTGTGTGTGTGTGTGTGTGTGCCCCTGTGACGTCGCCGGCCCTTTTGGAGGTCGACTCGCCCTCGGATTGCGACCACACTTTGGGTTGTCGAATCTGTTCGGCCATCGAAAAACAAAACGAAACGCAATGCTGGACGCGGTGTTTGGTTGGAAAAGTCGATGACAGCATGACCCCCGAGCCCATTGCGTCACCGCGCCAGGCGGGATTGCGTCGTCCAGCGTCGGTTGACTGGCTTCGACCACCTGGCAGTCAAGACATCGAGCAGCTCTTTTACAAAAACAAGGTGAGCTACTGGCGTCGCTCTCCTAAACACGGTAGACTGAAGCTTCAACTTGAACTGTGAAGTTCCAGGCAAGCTCATCGCAAAAGAGACTTGGGTGGTGGAAGACTTGGAGCCGGCGGCATTATGGAATGCCGCTTCCAAGTTGAAGAACCTTGCGCACCGGCGAGGTGATGGAGCGCTGTGTATGAACCAACACGGTGGTCGGTAAAATACGAAGGACAGTGACCCCACGGTGCGTCCGTTGAGCACAGGACTCTTTTTTTATAAAATAGTTTTCGTTTGGATGAACGCATCAATTTGCACTACTCGCTCACGACATTCTTGAACTCATGAACCAAAAGAACTGAGCACCCATGCGCCAGTCCGCTTCTCGTGATGCTATCCAAAGATTCCTCCACATCGTTCAAACGATCCTTGGTTACTTTCTTGCGGTCGATCTCCTCGCGGAGTGCATTGATCGTTTCCTAGTGGATACCAACTAGAAATCCATCTTTCACAGTAAGCGCGGCGCCAGAATCTCCAGCATACGTTGGGCACGAAAACATGTTGTGCCTTCTTTGAGAACTGATGGCAATGCACGTGCCAGTTTGCCCTTGTGCGGTTCTTGGTATTCGTCAATTCCAAGTCGAAACGATGCCAACACAAGATCGCAACGCGATTCCGAATCATCTGTGTTTCCGTTTCATGGGGCAATGAATGGTCTGGGTTTCGAAGACTTCAGGTCGCGAAGTCCAGTTCAGCATTGCGAGCGACGACAACAACATCGGCCATCTCGTCCCTTCACGCCAACGACACCGAGCTCCCCACAGTGTCTTGTTCCTTTAAGTTGTGGTCGCACGTAACCGCTAGAGTCGCGCTGAAGAACACACCCATTCCAACACCCTTGTACACACCCATTACAACCCCGTTCTCATCTGTGTCTTCTTCCACGATCACAAACACCTTCTTTGCCACTTTTTCGCGAGTTTCAGGAAGGATGAATTAAACTGGCGCGACTTCTGTGCGGTGAGGCACTTGTACGATGAGCGCATCTTTCTTTGAGCCACCTAGCGTTCCAATCGATGAATTCACTTCCAACGCCTCCTTCGCATCGAACTTTGCACGGTTCTCGAAGACTGTGAGATCACAGTTGCAGGAAGAGCACGATAGACTTCTGTCATCACTGCCTGTCGGAGTCGAAACACCTTGACATCATCCGCGCAATCAACGCAGTCGGCTGAACTCACCGCGTTGCCTTCTCCATCAACCAACTGGAACCACACTTCGCGCGTCATTTTCTTTCCTGGGGGCAAATTTGAGAATGAGTATTAGCTGAGCGGTATCGTCCGTGGATTAGCGGACAGGGAGCCCTCGCCACCCCTCTCTCTCTCCATTTTGTTCTCCGCAAGCGACCCGTCGCTCCACTGCGCAGGTCCAGAAACAGGTGTGCTTTTGAACCTCTTGTCTTGTACTCCTACATATCAAAGTATTCGGAAGCGATGCAATGGCAAGACATGAGGATGCTAATGAGATTTGAGACAGGAGAATACGCTTTGGTTTGTGGGTGGCACGACTCACGTGCTGCGCAAAAATACAAGATAGATACCGAACGGACGTTTCTCCGCCATTGCTTCCGACGCACTGCGATTAGTTCTTGACAGCGCCACGGATGCCGAACGCGATGGCTGCGAGCAGCGCGATGAACGCGAGTAGCTTGCCGATTCGAAGCTGCGTGCGCGTGATCGGGTACAGCACCACGCGGAGCACCTTCTCGGAAAAGGGCGAGTACGGCGCGTAGCGCTGTGCCAGGTCGAGCAGGCTGTACTTGTACATGACCGACTTCTTGTGGGAAAACGCGTCAAACCCGGCGCGGCCGTGGTACGCGCCGTTGCCCGACGTGCCGACGCCGCCAAACGGCAAATGGCTGTTAGCGAGCTGCATCATCGAGTCGTTGATGACCATACTGCCCGACGTGGTCTCGGTCGCGACCTTCTTCTTGTTGCGCGAGCTCGTACTGTACAAGTACAGCGCGAGTGGCTTGTCGCGCTTGGCCACGAAATTGATCGCCCAGTCGAGCTCGCCGGCGCGGTAATAGTAGATCGGCAGGATCGGCCCAAAGAGCTCCTCTTGCATCGCAGCACTCGAGGTGAAGCCCGTGAGATCCGTCTTGAAGTTGAGCAGCGTTGGCTCAATGTAGCGTTCCTTCTCGTTGGTCGCGCCGCCGTGCGTGATGCGCGCGGCGTCCGACTTGACGACGGCCGCGAGCCGCGTGAACATGCGGTTGTTCACGATGCGACCGTACGAGTCGCTCTTAAGCGGATCCTCACCGTAAAACTTGGCGATCGTTCGCTCAATCGCAGCGACCAACTTGTCACCGACCCGCTCGTCCACGAGCACGTAGTCTGGACGCACGCAGGTCTGGCCAGAGTTCGTGAAGGATCCCCACGTGAGACGACGCGCGGCCAGTTCGATGTCCACGGTCTCGTCGACGATCGCGGGGCTCTTGCCTCCCAATTCCAGCACCGTCGGCGTCAAGTGTTCCGCAGCAGCACGCGCGACGATCTTGCCCAAGAAGCAGCCGCCCGTCGCGAAGATCAGATCGTACCGCTCGCGCAGCATGGCCTTGGTCTCCTCCACACCACCGTACACGTACCGCACGAAGCGCTTGTCCATGTACTTGTCGAACAGTGAGATGAACACATTGTTGAGAAACCGCGTCGTGTCGTCGCCGGGCAGGCGCACGACGGCGCAGTTGCCCGCGGCGAGCGCCGAGATCAACGGCGTGAGCAGCAGGTTCACCGGGTAGTTCCACGTGCCGATGATACAGACCACACCGAGCGGGTCCTTGTGGATGTACGACAAGCCCGGGAGGTTGGCGATGTTGGTGCCCACGAGCTGGGGCTTGGCCCAGTCCTCGAGGTAGTCGAGGTGCTCCTGGAGCTCGGCCGCGGTCGTGCCGATCTCGCACGCGAACGACTCGGTCGGGTGCTTGCGCAGGTCCTTCCACATGGCCTCCTTGAGCGCCGGCTCGCCCTCGCGGAGCAGCGTCTGGAGCTGGAGGAGAAGCGCGCGGCGCTGCTTGAGATCGCGCGTCGCGCCCGACTCGAAGGTCGCGCGGAGCTCGGCGACGTCGCGCGCCGTGTCCTGCTTGGCCACGTCCGGGAACGCGTCCGAGAGCGCAGAGCTGTTCATCGTGGCGGGGGTCGCGGTCGTGATCGCTGCGTCTTCGAGCACGGCAATGTACTTGTGGTCGGCACGGAGCTCCTCGGGGTCTTGCAGAGGGGTCGTCACGGTGGGCGCACGACCGGTTTTAGAGGAAACCATTCTTGTTGAAATAGTAGATGAAGCACGGAATTACAGGAAACACAGGGAGATAGATACTGATATAGGATGTTGAGGAGGGACTAATCCGGGACCGGGGGGCAGATTATGTGCGGCCGTTTTTCCGGGGCGGAATGGAAATCCGGAAGTGAGAGACCGGTTAGACGTGAAGGCGACTAACCGCGCGTGCTGGGGAATTTAGCACGAAAGAGGCAGTACCGTGGATGTGGCGATGTGGAGAGACGAACGTGGAGAGGCAACAGGGTTCTGGTCGGCTCTGGGGGAAAGTTCGGCCGTTGGATGACGGCCGTGCCTGCTGCCGGTCGAGAATACGCCACGAGCGAGTGGCGCGATCACGGGGATTGCTCTATCACACAGTATTTTATCCAATCACAAAAGAGATAGTCTAAACATCCATCCAATCGCAGGACCGGAACCGGTCGGTAACTTCAAGCATGGCCGACCAACGATGATGAGATGGGATGGATGGGGATGTGGATGGGGATATCTGTGTATGGCTAGGTATTACCGAATGTAGATGGCGTAGCAGACGCAAATGTTGGTCACCGTGCAACCGGCAAAGAGCCCGAGCAGGAACCGTTGGAGCTCGTTGCTCGTGCGCAACGGGATCCCGTTCGCGATCTCCCACAGGCAGCAGACCGTGTCGACGACCAGCTCCACTGCGAGTTGAAGCCCCACCAGCGCCGCCGTCGTCGAGCTCCACACAGGTTGCGCGTTGGCGGAACCATGGACGCTCCACGAAAACTTGGGGTTGCCCTCGAG
The DNA here is from genome assembly GCA_023335895.1 of Pythium rishiriense. Taxonomy (NCBI): domain Eukaryota; phylum Oomycota; class Peronosporomycetes; order Pythiales; family Pythiaceae; genus Pythium; species Pythium rishiriense. Next base: position 50,096 of record JAADVT010000079.1, read on the forward strand.
GCAGCCGAAGAGCGCGAGCGACGAGGCGATGGCGATGTACTCGGAACACATATCGGCGTGGGTCTCGGCCTCCGTGAACTGGAGCACGAGCTGCGTTGCCATGCCGCGCACGATCCGCGACGACACGCGCTGGGAATCTTGTCGTGAAAGTCTCCGTGGGGGGTCTGGCATGACGCGCACGGGTTGAATATCACTTGGGACAACTGCCTCGGACGATGGAACCACAGTCGTAACGTGGGTTCCAACCTCGCGTCGCACACGCCAGACTTTGAAGATCCGCATGAGTGGTTCGATGGCCGCCAGCACCACGACGCTCGTGGTGGAGACCGAGCACGTCACTCGCAGGAGGGCAACTCGCACCTGCGTGCCAATCATCACCGTGGGGACCGTTGTGAGCACGTACAGCGTTCGAACGTGGATCGCTTGCTTCCGCGTGACGAGCCATAGCAGCACCTTCATGAGTGCCATACGCAATGCCATGGATGCCACACTGAACACCACGAACGTTTCTTGATTCTCAAGCGTGAGCCGGCTCGACAGGTGGATGTACACGGAGGCAACATACACGGTCACGAGGTACCCGATATTGTCCACGTATGCCTTCACTATGCGCTTCCATGTCGGGATCGACCGTGCGGTTTGCGTGAGGCCCTTGGCAGTCTCTGTCCGGTACAGCGTGCGTGACTTGACGTCCAACACGGACAAGTAGAACTGGATGCCAATTGCTCCTAGGTAAAAGTGGAGAGTGAGTGGCCGCCAGCGCTCGCTCAGCTCACCAGTTGCGACGCTAACGCCGACAATCCACACCGCTGCCAAGGCGAAGTATCGCCACGACACCTGGACGAGACGCGCGAACCAAAAGAGATGCGACGGCGCTCGAGTAGGTGACTTGATCCACTGGTATCTCGCAAGTGGGGCGCTGTAGCCAACGGCCATGGATACTCCAAAGAATACGGTCAGGTATACCATGTCCGTCGTAATAAACTCGACGCGTCCTTGCTGAGCCGGAGATCGGCCCGTCCAAAAGAAGCCATTCGCGCACAGGAGCGCCACCGTGATCGCCACAACGCCACTGATAAGCGTCTGCGCGACGACTTCACCGACAGCGCGGAAGCCGTCCAGCAACACCGACCATCGCATCGAGCAGTCCAAGTGGCAAATCGTGTTTGAGACAGTCGGAACCTTTTCCGTGTCATCGGTCAGCTCTCAAATGCGGTTGCAAAATTAGCCCATGTGCTCCAAGGTAATACAGTCGTCGGGCGAAAGTCAAGGAGACTCGGACTGGCGCAAGTAAAACGAGCAACACAACGCGATATTGGTCACAGCACAGCCAGTGAAGACCACAGCCAGAAATCCGTTCAAGCCGGACGACGTTCGCAGCGGGATCCCATTCACGAGCTCCCACACACAACACATGAAGTCCACCGCAACCTCGGCTAACAATTGCACAAGCAGGAGCTGCACTCGGCTTGACGTCGTCTGTGGCCCTGTCGAACTCTCTTCCAGATTCCAGGCAAACTTGGGGTTGCCTTCAAGGCAATAGTAAATGGACATGGAACACGCTATGGCGATGTACTCGGAGCACATGTCGGCATGGATTTCGGCGGCTGTGAATTGCAGTAGCCGCAGGACCCAGCGCCGTGAGTCCGTTACCACAGCCGGGCCGGTAACCTGCCTTCCGTTGGAAGCTGTCGGCATCACAACAATGGAACTTGCCGCAGGCACGTGCTGCCGCGATGTCCGATGTGACGTAGCTCGTGAAGAATCTAGAATGAGCTTGATGCTGGGCCTTGACGTAGCGGAGGTTGAGGATTTGTGAAGAACTTCTTTACGTACCGCCCACACTTTGAAGAACCTCATCGCCGGCTCGATTAACGCCAAAATTACGACCCCCATCACAGACACGTTCGCCTGCACGCGAAGCAAAGCAACTCGTACTTGTGTGTTGATCAGCACCGTAGGCACGGTCGCAACAATGTACAACTGCCGCACGTGGACTTTCTTGAGCCGCAAGATGTAGTTTCTTGTGATCTTCATAGTCACGATGCGGACTCCCATAGACGCGAGACTGAAGATGATTAGTCCTTCTTGGCTGTTGAGTTGTAGTCGACTCGACACGTGGATGTATGCGGAAGCGACAAACACCGAGATGACAAATCCAAAATCATTTACGTACGCTGTCATGAGCCGCTTCCACATGGGCGAGCGATTGACGTGGCCAAGCGTGCGGCCCTCCACTGTCTCCGATTGAAAGATCTTACGGGCGGACACATCGACCGCGGCCGTGTAGTAGTTGATCACGAGCCCGGCCCCGTAGAAGTGGAACTGGTACGGCCGTAACGGAGGAGGCGCGAATGCACCGGCATACGCGATCAACGTCACGACAGCCACTGAGGTGATGCAGTGGAGAAATGACTCACGGAAAACCAGTCTGAGCCAGAAAATGTAGGAGCGATGCGCGTCGGGGCGGCTTGGATGGTTGTATTTTGTCAGCGGCGCGCTGTGGCCGAATAACATTGCCGCTGCCATGACCACACTTACGTTGATCATGGTTGCGATCAGAAACTCGATGTAGCTCTGTCTTGTGGGCGCCTTGCCGAGCCAGAAGGCGCCGAGCGTAAAGAGCTGATTCGTGGCGAGAGCGACGATCCCACTGAACATCGACTGTCGCACCATCAGCAACACCATCGAAAGCGAATCCAAGTACACTTGCAGCTTCGTCAGGGACTTCCACATCTCTGCAGCCGACGGCACCGTCACCGCAACAGTTGGTCTTATCGAAACGATAGGACTTGGCCCCATTTGTTGTACTGGTGACCGGTCATCGCCACGAACCATGTCGGATAGACGGTTGGTGCATTCGGCCACGAAGAGACGGGTGCTGAACCTTCGCTGCAGCAAAAGTCTTTCTCACGTGACCTCGACAGATCCGAAGTCTCTATGTTTAGCGCGGATGGCCAATCGGCTCTGCAGTGGAATAAGGTCACATCCCGCGAGCACTTTCACGTCACGACAAAAGGTTTCTCCTATGGTGAGCTTCTCGTGTGGTACGGGGAGAGAACGATTGTCTGAAGGCTCGGTGATTTCGGGCGTGGCGGTGTCGAATTCTCAAAGAAAGACATCTGAACGTGTCGGACGCAAGCGAGCACGTCATTCTTACTTGGCTACCCATCTCGAGGGCGCTTTTGTCTCTCTCGAACGTTGAAGATCACCATCGCGACATCAGCGACCCAGTCGTGATATCCGTGCTTGAAGTCAGGTGGCAATTCTGCCGTTGTCTTGTGATCCACTCAGGCATCGAGCTAGAAGACGAGCTCCATTGCATGCCGTGAATAGCTCCAATCCGTTCCGAACCTTAGCTTATTTTGTGACCGTGAAGGCCAAGTCCAAGCGCGGATGACTCGTTCGTTTGATCGCCCGCGCCATGTTCTCGCTTCGCTCGTTCCCGTCGAAACACGTGGTGACCCACTCAACCATGCCGCGTTACCGAAGGTCAGTCTAGACGCTGCCTTTTGGGACTTCTGCACATCCTGATGTGGCCCGCCTGCGCTTGCTTGCCTGAACCTATGCACAGACCGATTTTGGCGTGAGCAGCGCCCTCCTTCTGACAAAACCTCACACAGAAGGATCTACCCGCCATGAGGATTCACTATACCTTGCTGTGAGCGGAAGCAATCAGCACGACGACGAGCGCCGACGACTTGAAGACCAACTTTTGGAGACCAAGCAGGCCTGGACGCAACAACAAGAACGCATCTTCGACGCACAAATCGTGCTCACGCATTCGAGTGGATTTCCGTCCATAGGCGGTCTTCCTTCCTCTACATCCACGTTGCTGTCGACTTCTTTAGAATTGCGGTTGAGCGGCATTGAGGACTTAATACGAGGTGCCGGCGACGCGCTTTTGGAGAAAGAAACTCCACTGATTTCGGCGCGGGAGTTGTACACCAAGGCAGCTGCGCAACTCGCCGATACCTTACGCGTTCTGCGAGCAAACGAGCGATCGCGATGAGCCAAAACATATATATCTCACCACTATTCGACCACTATTCGAGGCTGCGGTTTCCACACATCACATTTTTTGTTTTGTTATCGCACACATGGAAGGCTACACGGGGCCGAGGGCAACTCGCACGCGTTCACATTGGAGGGAGAATGCTTACCAGCCGGCGTGGTCGACCTCCTTGAGCAGCGACTGGATGAGTGCGACACCAAAGCCCGTGGCGCGCTCGTCGTCGTCCGTCTTGACCGGGTACGCCATGTCGACGTGGAGCCACTTGCCCGAGGTCTCGTAGTCACCCAAGTGGTTGCCGATAAACTGGCCGGCGCACGAAACCTGCGCGTTCGTGCGGTTCTTGACCGAGTTCTTCATGTCGGCGACCGCGCTCTTGTACTCCGCGCGGAAGAACTCGGGCGCGTACGGCACCGGGTGGACGAGATCACCCGAGAGCTTACCGGCCTTGATGGCAAAGCGCTCGAGGTCGTCGTCGTTCGTGTAGATCGCGGCGATCTTCATGCCCGTGGCAATGCCCTGTGCGCCCGTGAGCGTCGCCATGTCGACAAGCACCTTGGGGTTGAGGTGCTTGACAGCGTAGGCCACACCGTCAGCCAACACGAGGCGGCCCTCAGCGTCCGTGTTGTTAACCTCGACGGTCTTGCCCGAGTAGAACGTGTGCACGTCGTCGGGGCGCGTCGAGAGCGGGCCAACCGAGTTCTCGGCGATACACAGCAGAGCGTGGAGCGGGGTCTTGTCCGTCGTGTTCTTGCCGATCACAGCGGCCTGGAACGCCGCGAGCAGGCCGGCAGCGCCGCCCATGTCGCGCTTCATGCCGACCATGAAGCCGCCCGTCTTGATCGAGAGACCTCCCGTGTCGTACACGATGCCCTTGCCCACAAGGGCCACGCCCTTGGTCTCCTCCGACGTGCCAGCCGGGTAGTGGCTCAGGATCACGAGCGCCGGCTTGTGCTCGGCGGCCTTGCCCACGCCGTAGATACCGCCGAGGCCGCGCTCGCGGAGCTCCTCGCCCTGGATGACCGTGATCTTGGCGCCCGTGCGCTTGGCGACGCGGCGCGCCTCGGCGATGAGCGCGTCCGAGTGGAGCTCGTTCGGCGGCGCGTCTGTGAGGCGCGTGGCCAGCTGGATGCCGTCGGCCGTGGCCTGGAGCAGCGCGAGGTCCGCGGCGCTCACGGGCTGCTCAAACACGACCGCGAGGTTGTCCGAGGTCACCTGCACGTCGACGTCGGCGCTTTCCGGCAGCAGACCGCTGGTCTTCTTGCCCTTGTGGAGGTAGTGGTGGCCCGCGCGCGCGACGGCCGAGCCGGCCGCGAACCACGTGTCCTCGTGGTTGGGCAGCGCGAGCACGACGAGCGCGACCTCGTCGCTCGACTCGCTGTCGTCGTCCGTCTTCTTGGAGATCAGCGCCTTGTGGGCCTTGACAAACGCGTGGATCGCGTGCGGGCGCGCCGGCGAGTTGGCGCGCGACACGAGCGTCGGCAGCGCAAACAGCGTGACGTGGAACGCGTCGTCGCTCGCGCCGTCGCGCAGCAGCAGCACCTGCGCCGAGGCGCCGTTGTCGGCGCTCGGCGACAGCGTCTGCGCAGCGTGGGCGAGCAGCACGCTGTTGGGCTTGCCGGCGCCAAAGGCCACGGCCGCGCCGCTCGAGGCGCTGGCCGTGGCGAGCGTCTCGAGCAGGAACGGCGACTGCTGCTTGAGCGACTCGGCCGTGCCGACCACGAGCACACGGTTCACGCGCTTGGCGAGCGCCGCCACGGACGAGAGGAAGTGGACCATCTTCGGGGGGAGGGGGTCTCGGGCTGGCTTGGGGACGGAGTTGTGGGGGGAAGCGAGCAAAATGGAGAATGGCGATCGCTCGACCAAAAGGGCAACCTTGAGGGGGAGGGAGGGATGACGAGGGGAAAGAGTGTGGTGGTCGCGCAAAGCAAAACGGGGCGGGGCGATGTGGTGGTCCCGAGGATCCAACACACACCAAACAAAAAGTGGCTCGTTGAAGGAAGGAGAATGTTGGATCTGGTGTGGACCACGTATAAAGATCCAACCACCCCAACGTTTGTTGTTTGTTGTTCTGTCTTTCGAGCCAACCCACGAGAGAGTGTGGGGATCCCACAGAACGTGGTCACTGGGGTGGCGACGCGATCTTCAACCTGTTGGACCACCACAGGGGAAAGGAGAAAAGGAGGATGGGAGGGGGGAGGGAGTCTGTCTGTTGAGCCGAGGGAAAACACCACGATCAGCCTGTGCTTGTTGGCGAAAGTCTCTCACAACGTTGGTTTTGGAGCACGAAGTGGAACGTACAGTGTGATGATTGGATGAGTTCGATCTGATGATGACGTCCCAGTCGATACGATTGGTGGATCTACTCGAACCATGCCGTGATTGGATGTCACGTGCCCGGCGCGTCGACACAACACTCTGTCGACGAAGATGAGACCAACTTCGTTCCGATCGAGGTCGTTGCATTTTGACCAATCATAGTGTAGAATTCTGAAATCTATTGGAAAATCAAATTATGCGGCACACATGTACCCATCTCTCAGTGGGGGCAGAACAGATCACCAATGCACACGATGGACAGCTCGCGCTCCGCTTACAACTCCTCCTTCTCCGACGAAACGCCCTCGGTCGCCTCCTCCTCCTCGGCGAACTCGTCGACCTCTTCGGTGGATTCGCTCTCGGTCTCGGTCGCGGCCGCCGTCTTGTCAACGATCGGGTCGGCGGCCTTGGCCTCCTCCTGGGGCACGACGTTGGCGTCGTACAGGCCCGAAAACGCCGGGAACTTGATCGACGACGGGTAGTCGCCACCAAAGTGGATCGTGACCTTGGTGGCCTCCTCCGGGCCGGCGGCGCCGAAGTCCTTGGGCGAGGCCACACCGATCGACACGCGCAGCTGGTGGTTGCGCTTCACGAGGTACGAGATCGGCTGGAACTTAAGCACGGCCTCATAGACCTGACCTGGCACAATCTCGCGCGAGTCCTTCTTCGTGAACGAGTGCACCGACGAGTCCGGACGCACCGTCTTGTGGATCGGGTTGAGCACCGCCTCCGTGATGTACGTGACGCCTCGGCGCTTGTTCTCGTTCGGGAACGGCGGCGAGTAATCGACATCTTCAAGGTACGCAACGAGGTTCACGGCCGGCTTGTCCACCGAGAAGAACACGCGCAGCTCGACCTCGCCCGTAATCTCCGTGAGTTGCTTGGTCTCGGGCGTGTAGAAGGTCGCATACTGGGCCTCCATCGGAGCGCGGTCGTGGTAGTAGTACGGACGGCTGCCAAAGAGGTGCGCAATCATATCCCAACGCGAGAGCACGTCAAATTGCGAGTTGAACGTCACGTTGAGCGAGGTCTCGCCCTCGGGCGTGTTGACCACTTCAAGCGTCTTGTTCGCGCCGAGGTAAAACTGCTGCTCGCCGAGGTACGACGGCGGCCACGTGAGGCTCGACTTCCAGCGGTTGTGCACGACCGAAAAGTAGTGGACTGGCTCCTCCTCGTCGAGCGTCGCGAACTTTCGGCGGTTCGGGTAGAGGTGGTAGTCGAAGAAGCGCGAGATCTCGTCCAGGTGCCAGAAGCACTTCTGCTTGGACTGCGCAAACGGGTCGGCGTTGTCCACACCGGCGTGGCTCCAGGGGCCAAGCGAGAGGCGGTGGTGGCGCGGGTCCGTGATCGTGCCCTCCGGAAGCGGCGGCAGAAGCGCGGCCGTGTCGGCGTCAAGCGTGTTGGTCAGGTACTGGAAGAGCAGGATCGACGAGCGCGCGACGCCCATGTCGTAGTAGCCGCCAAACGCGTGGATCGCGACACCCGAGGACGCGATCTTGCCCAAAAGGCGGATCGTGTCGAGGTCCGAGACCGTCGCATCAACGTTCTTGAGCTTGTCGTCGCGGAAGTGCACGTTCTCAACCTCCTCGATGAGGTTCGGGTTGTCCGAGTGCTGCGCAATGTACTTCTGGAACTTCTCCTCGTCGTCGTCGACGCGGTAGACGTTGCCGCCAAAGTGCTTCATCATGATGCGGGCCTTGAACGCCGGGATCTCGCGCCAGCGGATCTGGCGGTCCGTGTCGTACGTGAACGACGAGTAGTCCTTAATGGCCTTTTCGTTCATGACACCGCCCGGGAAGAAGGCACCGTTGAAAATGTCGACGGGCGCACCGTTGAGCGAGATGGCCTTGAGCGCCGGGTGCTGCGAGGCCGCGAGCACAAGCGCGCCGACACCGTCAAAGCCGTGGCCGAGCGCCGACACCTGGCCGTTGGACCACGGCTGCTTGGTGATCCACTCGATCACATCGTAGCCGTCGTTGATCTCCTCGTCCGAGAAGTCGTGCTTCTTGGAGCCGGCCGAGGCGCCCGTGCCGCGCACGTCGACGCTGACCCAGGCGTAGCCGTTCGAGATGAAGCGCTGCACGTACACGTTGGTGCGCGGGTTGGTGAACTTCTTCTCGTACTGCGTAAACACGTTGAACGGGAAGTCGACCTGGTAGCCGCGGCCGTGGCGCGTGTAGTAGACCACGGTTGGGACCTTTTCGTTGTGGTCCTTGAGGTAGTTGGAGAGGTACGTGTCGACGGCGAGGTCGACGCCGTCGCGCATGGCGACGTACTGCGTCGCGTGGAACGTGTCCTTGGGGTCAAAGTAGCGCAGCGACTGGTACCGCGCGCCGATCCACGAGTTGTCGTTCGTGTGCGTCGAGCACGCAATGTACTCTTCCTGGCCCGAGATCCACTTGGCCATGGACGTCGCGAGCGTGAGCGAGATCATCGAGAACACGGCGCTTTTGGCGTACGCGCCGGCGTTGGTCGTGGGCTGCTTGGCCGCGGGCGCCGCCGGGCCGCCTGCCATGGTCTTGGGAGGAAGAGAAGCTGGGGCGACGGAGAAGAGGCTTCTTGGTCTCGAGGCTTCGAGTTCCGGACTGCGGAAGGAAGGAAGAGAGGGAGGGAGGGAGGGAGAGCCCTCAACCCAGTGCGTGACGCGGGAGGGATGATATCAAGATCAGGAAAGGCGATGTACATCCTTGGCACTTTCGGAGCAGATCAGCCACCTGATCAGGGACCAGTATGTGTTTCCAAGAGGTTGTAGCATCTGTAAAGTAACGATAAGCGCTTTCCATTCGACGCACGCATCCGATATCAGAGGTACGAATCGTTTTGAAGAGGGGTTTGTTTCGTTTCCCTCGCCGAACAAAAAGACCAGCTGGAGAGCTCCGCCAAATCGGAACCTTCACCACGCATGGCCGGGCCAGCGCATCTCCATCACCACCCGACCCTCTCACTCTCTGCCTCCCACTCGACGTCTCTCTCTCTCTCATTCTCTCTTTGTGAGTGTTTCCAACAGAATTCATTCGAGCATCGGTTGTGTGCTGTGGTCGTGACGGCTCGGGAATGGGAAGGGCCGCTCGTCTGACGGGTCCGATGGCCGTTGTGGGTTCCCAAATCGGCGCTGTAATTTGTACCGTATCATTGAACATGTTAATCTGCGAGTGGGATCTTCCTCTGTCTTTCATCCACAATCCTCTCCTTCTGTTGTGGATAAAGCAAAACGACACAAAGCTTCGTCGACAGCGTGAATCGGTCCACGCCGAGCGAAGGAACAGGGGGACGGCGGTTGACACGCGTCGGGCCAGCACAGCTGCGTGGTTGTGACCCACTGCCTGCCTCGTTCCCCCATCTCCCTCGCCGAGGGCTCCGTCTGGGTCAACGCCGTGACATCATTGACAGGAGCGTCTGAAGTAGCGATAAGACGATGGCATTGTTGTGCGGTGACATTTTAAAATACCACTGAATTAGAGGACTGCAGCCATCTCGGCGCCACGACATTTTCCCAGTTTGCCGGCGTAGATACTCGATAGTATTGACGTGTGGTAGCTGTTTGGGAGGATCGGCGCCCAGAGGAATCGCGTCGCTGAGCAGCGAGCAGGTGTCGAAAGCCTGAGACACCCGGTACGTGGGTGCGATTGTCGTGTCAAGAGCATGGAGCGAGCTCCAGCACGACCGCGACAGCAGCAACTTCGGTCTTACGTTGCATCGGGGCCTTGCCACCATGCCCAAATCGCCTGGAAGTAACTGAGTGCGTGTTGACGCCAGACGTGTTGGAGATCACTGGCGATACTCTCGTGGATGCGTGCTTGCACTTCTACGGCTCAAGGCCATCACTGTCCAGCACAAGCCGGTCGACTTGGCGCGCGGGCAGACAGAGGAGATGGCGCTCCGACAACGGCATCCTTACCACCACAAGGCGTGTGGCACATTCTCGATCTCAACAACATACACAGCCAGCCGAACACGTCGCGACGCACCCACAGAGAACGCCGCTGCGAGCACCTCTTCCCTAAACTGCTCACGGCCCACGGGAATGCGAAACGTGTCAAGCCAGACCCCCGGAACCACGTACGCAACCTCGAGCTCGCGTAGTGCAGGCCGCGTAGGCCCGATCGCCGGTGTGTCATCAGGACTTGGGGGCGCGATGCCCAGTCGCTCAAGCAGCTCCCGGTAAGGCGCCGGCGTAAACGCGTGCCTGATCGATCTCGGGACGTGAATAAACGAAACC
>JAADVT010000790.1:0-15172 GCA_023335895.1 Pythium rishiriense
ATCTTCACTCTTTATTTTCTTCTCATCTTGTACTTGTTTAACTGCTAAGCCACCTGCGCCACAGTGAGCTCACCGGACTTCTTCTGCGCGTGGAGCACGGCCATCTTCTCGATGAAGGCTCGGCAGTACTTGATCGGGTGACCCTGTTCATCGCAGTACTCACAGTGAAGGAGTTGCCAGCAGTTCTCACTGGTGTGACCAGACTTGTTGCAGTTCTCGCACCGCGGTCGACTCGCTTGCGGTTCTGACGTGCCATTTGAGTGGGGGTTGTTCTGGTTCGACGGACGCGCTGGTCTGTACTCACCAGCGTCTTGCGGACGTGAAAATCCACCACCCCCACCGCTCTTGCCACTTCCAAAGCCACCAGGTTGACCGGTCGTCCTCGGACCTTGGTGAATCCGATTCACGGCGGGAACAGTATCAATGCCCACATCTTCCGGCGACTTCTTCATGGCAACCTTCTTGGCCGGACGCATCTGAGTGGACTCGTACTGGAGGACCTTCTTCTCCAGCTCATCGATGGTCTCGAACGCAGTGAACCTGAATTGCATCTGCAGGGCCTTGTCACTGAGTGTATCGAAGTACTGTTGGATGTGATCCTCAAGGTGTTCTGGATCCTCTTCTCCTCTGAAGTCAATGCCGGCCCGCAGAGCTGCTCCGTTCAATCGGTACAGGTAATTGGATACCAGCTCGTCAGTCTTCTGCGTCAACTTGTAGTACTGGAGCCTGGGAGGAACAACATCGGTGCAATATCGGCGCTTGAACGCTAGCTGCAGCGCATCCCAATCGCGTCGAACGTCTGCCGGAAGCTGCTTCAGCCAATGCTTCGCCGGGTTGGTCACACTGTCCATGAACATCACGAGCCGTTGTTTCTCGTTCCAATCGGACCAACACCACGACATGCTTGAATTTCGCCAGCCACGCACGTGCCTCCTCGGGACTCAACTTTGCCCCATCAAATGGACGGATGGTCAGGTTCTGTAGCACTGTGATGGGTCTGTTGGGGTAACTCCAAGTACTTTCATCTCGGTCTTCCATCTCAACATCACTTTCCCAATCGAACTCGCTCTTGTTGAAACGCGACTTCGACACCCGCTTGGTCGGCGGCTTCAAACTCACTCGCGACTTTTTGGTTCGTTCTTCTCGTCAGGATTCGCGGACAATGCAGTTGCGATCTTGGCCAGCTCCTCCATAGTCATGTGGCCAGTCTGAACCATTCCCATGAACGTGTCGACAAGTGGGTTGGCCGATTTACGTGGTTTCACCGGAACATCGCTGTCACTATCCATTTCCGAGAAGTCGAGTTTCTTCTTGATCTTGGGTTTCTTCTGCCAGACATCATCATCATCTCGCTCCGAAACGGCCTCCCACAACTGCTTGAAACCTTTCGGCGCTGACTTGGTCTGCGGGGTATGGACAGGATCAGCAACCACGAGATACTTGGCCTTGCCAAACGATTCGTCACCATTACGATAGGCGGCAATCGACGTTTCCCACTCATTTTCCGCGATTAGCAAAGAGATCATCAACCCGACGTCCTCGGCCGTTCGCGCTGGATTCAATCCGACTGCTTCATCAAAGTTGGATCGCCACACAAAATCGTAACCGCACCCCTTCAGCATCTTTTCAAGGTTCTCGACAGTGGCTTCCAAATCGCCTAGGGAATTATTCGACGCATCCACACGAAATCCTGGCATAGATGGTCGACCCTTCTGCAACTCGTACAGCGAGAACCAACTGTCCGCATTTCCTGGTTGTTGCTGAACGAGCGTGCGGTATCGATTCATGAATCCGGTCGCTTCCGAATAGTTGTACGCTCGTCTCGTGTCATGATCAGCAGCCTGCAACTTGTACACCAACGGCGGCCCTTGCGCTCTCACATTCACTTGCGCAGTGACCTCCGCCTGCTTGGACTCTTCATTCGCGTTGGACATGTTGGCTAGCGGCTCCACTCCTGGCATACGCACCAGTTGTCGTGAGGTAACCGAAAAATCGCGGGTCTGGCGTAATAGACCGGACTCTCAGCACCGCCGACAACAAAAAACTTATTTCAGGATGGCCTGGGCTCGTCGATCTAAGTGACGATACACAGGAACTTCTCGAGACACCTCAGATACTTCGAAGTGGACGCCCGAAACTCCAACACGCCAATACACAGGATCCTCACTCTCCCGGTTGCGGCAGGAGAATGGACAACTTGCTGCAAGCGCCGTCAAACAGACGTCAAACCGCCCACACAGATGGCCCCGACGACCGGTCAAGTCTGCCTTTCTATCACCAAACACCTGGACGACCGGTCAAGTTTGTGTTGAACTTGGACGATTTTCTGACACGTGTTCCAAGGGCGTAACGGCTGAGGGGGACTGGACTTATTGACGAGGGGGAAAATTCTGAACTGACTCCCAGAATGAGCGGTGGAGGATCGCCCTACCGCCACTCTGGCTTATTGGGTGTTTGCTACTCAAACAACCCATCCCCAGGGGCTACTAAAAACTCCTCCTAAGCTACTCCTAGGGGCTCCAAATAAGGCTACCTACGATACTACCTACTGTTTTTCTCCTGTTTTCTTCTTGTGACTTCTGTCGGGGGCGACCGGTCAAGTCTGCTTCCACCTTGATACAACCTTGTGGACGACCGGTCAACTTCGACAACAACTTGAAAATTCTGGGCACTTCACCACAGCCGCCCCTTGCGAAGCTTCAGCGCCAGCGAGACAAGCGAACACCCAGACCATGAGCGCGACCCCGCGCTTGCTTACCATCGACGTTGCGCCGCCATACTTTGCTGGGACCACAACGCCTGATCTTCTTGTCGACGGGCCCAGTCCCGTATGGCGTCGTAGCGATCTCGAGCGTCCGATGAGTCCCACTCCAGCTCATAACACGGAATTCCACACGCATCCGCGTTCTCCATCAGTCGCCACCATGTCGGCTCCTGCTCAAAAACCGTGTGGCAAGCGAGAACAAACAGGTAATCTCGCGCGCGACTGAGAGACACCAACGAACGCGCGGGATAGCCGGCCAGAAAACCCAGACTAGAGTTCCGGACCATCGATACAATCACAATATCCGCTTCAGTTCCTTGGCTCGAATCCGTTGTCCGCACATCACACGTCAGGAATCCTTGGCAATGTGCCAAACAGCACTCAACGAGTTGCTGAATCTTGTTCTTCTGACGCTTGTACGGTGAAATAATCAACACACTGCGTTCTCGATATCCCTCTACACGCTCTTGGACCTGGCGCAAGGTAGCTCGAACACGCATCAGAAGGTCTACCGCAGCGACCGCTTCCACATAATTTTGCAGATTTCGTGCTTCTGGTGACGTCGATCCTGAAGAGTGGCTTTGGGCACTTGAGACGGTTCTGGTTGGACTGAGCCAGATCACACGTTCCCGGCGCAGAGTCGGTAGCACAAGCCGCGGCGGTTCTTGTCGGTTCTTCGTCAGCCATCCCGAAAAACGCAAAGCACGAGGAAGATCCATCCCTTCCAGATATGGCGCGGACTTTGCCGCCCGGTTACGCAACGCATAGTCGTAAAATGGAGCGAGGAAAGCCGTAATCTGCGGGTGACTTCTGAATTCCGCACTCATGGTTATTCCAGCAAAATCATCTCTTCCCGTCTTCACCTTCAACGCGTGATCGAGTGAATGTAACAGCGACCAACGAATCTTGTGTCGTCGCATGCTGGGGTCGCCCATAAAATACCACTTCTCACACTCATCCAATCCTGTATACGGCCATAGTTGCGCCGGATCACCAGCACACATCAACACCTCTACCTCCTCGCGCATCGCTTGCAACAAACTTGTCTCCGGCGTCTGAGCTGCTTCATCATTGATGACGAGATGGAACTTGAGCTTCTCGTATTTCTCTTTCCCAATTTGTGCTAGCGTGGCGATGATGATCGGCGTCTTCATGAGTATTTTCATCTCATATTTCTTCACCTCTTCCGCAATCACCGCCTTGGACATGCTAGAATACTGCCGCTTCAACCGATCTGCCTCGTCCTGCACCATGAATGACAAGTAGAATCCTCGACGCTCGGCGGGGGGTGTGAAGGTCTTCGTAGGTTCGAGCATTGGCATACCCAATCGCACCACGTCTCCGCGCTGGATGTACCCTTTGTCAATTAGTCGACTAAGGTCCTCTTCTATGGCTGCATTTGCTTCAGACACCACGAGTATGCGCTTCTGTGGGTAAGCATTCCGATATGCATATACCGTGTGAGCAATCAGTGTCGTTTTTCCGCAACCGTACGGTCCCCGTGCAAGTACAATCCCGTTCACCGTCAGCGCCTGCTTGGTTACTTCGAGCTGATCGGGATCTGCATGATTCGCGACGTCACGGAACGCCTGCGTGCCGAGCACTGCTTGACACGTCGCCTGAGACTTCACCTGCTGGATGTACTCCCGGCGCGCAAAATTGCTCGTCATCCATGTTGGGGTAGCGGCCAAGCGTGTGACCGTCGCAAAACGCCGCACATAATTCGCAATATTGCCTTTTGGGCACCACTCGAGGTTCTGTAGTTGCTCTTCCACATGCTTGACCGAACACGCAAGCAGATCACCCACGTGTGCCGCAATTCCACGATTACTGCCCACCCGAGAGAGACCCGCTCGCGACCAGCTCGTCCGTGGACTTCTCCATGATCCCAGGTGCGCCACCGAGCCGTGCTTGGGTTACTCCGCTCGGTGTTTGACTGTCGTTCAAGAAGAAGACCGGTCAACATCTCAAAAACCGGTCTGATGTGTTGATCTTGCACCGTTGTCTCATCCCACTCCGCCAGCAACTTGTCGGCCCATCCCACACCTCGCGCTCGGAACGAATGATACACCCACCCTGTTTCCAACTCCGAGTAGCTGGTGCTTGCAGTACTCCAGAGCATCCCTGTGGATGGCCAAAGCCATGGCCAATGAGTAATCGCTGTGGTCGATAAACTGGTCGAGGTATACCCGCCGGTGCTTCAAATAGGGGTAGTGTCGGCACCTCCCACCAAATTCTGTCTCCAGCTCTGTCGCGGAGTACGATAGACAACACTCAATGTCGGGTGGTTCAAACGCGTCGCCCCACAGTTCTCGAAGTAGCACGACCAGCACAAAATCGTCACGGATCAGCATCGTCGCTCCGAACAACAGTTGATTCAAATCTCGTTTCTGCACGTGTGGGAGTGTCACAGTATTCCCGAAAAAATGGAATCTTCCTTGATCGCCCCGCGACCGGCAAAGCTCGTCAGCTATCTTGCCCATCACAGTGTTCTTGCTATCCCACACTTGGTCTCGACAGCGATGATTCAACACTTCGGCCTGACCATCCACACTAGCCCAATGAATCTTCGTCTGCATCAGCCGCTTCGCATCCGTAACCCACGGGCGGAACGTCGTTTGCCTATCTGGCGTCGTCGGCTCAATGCGTCCTGGTGTATCATCTCTTTCCGCTGCGCGCTCGTGAAGTGTTAGGAGTGAATCCTCGTTCGGTGCCTGGACATTTGTTTGCTCCACGCGCTCGTTTGGTCGATTTGCAGGCGGGTCCAGATTTGCCGACTCTTCATCGTCCGGCTCGGCGCTGTCGGGCTCGTACCCATCTGACGTGAACCACTGTTCGACACCTTCATCGTCGTCTGCTCCGCGAGAGTTTTGGCAAACGGGGCGAGATATCTTCATGACTTCTGGTGATGGGGAATTCTCGCCCGGTCGTAACGGCGTATCTCTGTCTTTGGCACCCGTAGACGTCTCTTGACCGCTGGCAGAATGGTTGTCAGTACCGACAGCCTGCTCTTTTGTACACTCAGCGTGGCCCGCGCTATCCGCCGCTTCGGCCTCTTCCACATTCAGATCGCTGGCGTCTTGATTGATCACGGCTTGGACCAAATACTGCATGGCAGTCATCACACCTTGTCTGATCGACGACTCCACAGTTGCGTCAGTGCCGTCTTGGTCGTTGTCACCGTCTTTGTGTCCCAATCGTATGGCTGAAGCTTCGTGGTGCTCACTGTCGTCGCCCCTTGCCTCGGCTCCGTCCGGACGACCGGTCAAGTCTGTACTTGGTTCAACTTCATCGAGACGACGGGTCAAGTCCACCTCTGGCTCGCCAGTCTGGGGACGACCGGTCAAGTCCTTCCTCCCACCTGTTGTGAGTGGCGACCTCGGTCGTGCTTCTTCGACGGAAGGGTTCTGTTGCTCCGTCGAGATTCGCTCGAACTCCGTGGATACTCTTCCTTCAGTTGCTTCGCCTTCGGCACTATCTGATGAACTTGGCCCAGGTTCGTACGCCTTCTCCGCAGCGCAATCAATGGTCTCTCCTTCATCGCCACTGACTCCACTTGGATAATAGTCACTCTCGAACCACGCAGCGGGAGGCTCGGATCACAAATCTGCGGCCTCTTCACCGTCACCACTCAACGCCTGATCGTCTTCATTGTCTTGCGGCGAGTCTGATGTCGTGGCACCATCCTTTTGATGCGTTGTCTTCTTCAAGGCTTGTAGTTTCCTCAGTGCAAACGTGCGTTGTACTCCGGTGCGACGAATAACTTCTGTTACTGCATCACCTTGGCGCAATCCTTTCTGGAGCACTCGCCGTACTAGATCATCGTGCTGGCCACTCCACTGCACGACCTTCACGTATGCCGGACGCACCTTCTGCAGCCTCAACTTCTTCAACCTTGAGCTGATAGCTTGCAACGAGCGCATATTGACGAAGACGCTGCCAGGTTTCACATTCTCGCTGGATGGCTTCGAGATCCACGGTTACCTTCTTACAATATCTTTTGAGGATGTTGTCTTCTCCCTTGGTCCAGTACTCGCGGGTCGCAGTAGCTGGAGTTGCATCTTCGTCGGCTGATTCACTCTTCTGCTCATCACTTCTCGTCGCCATGCGCGTTACTCGTGATGCTGTAGGAGGAGGCGGAGCATCCGGATTCCATAGTGGTAGCATTTTCAGCTTCCTCTTCACCGCCAGCAGCGACCGTTCGCGCCCATCCGCAGCAAATTGTTCTCAGTGGGCCATGTGGATTTCATCCAACGACGCGCCTTTGGCCCGCAGACGGTTCACCAGCTCGATTTCTTCGCGCGCCCACACCTTGTTGGAATCGGCACCTTTAAGTCGCTTTCGGGTTGTCGACACGCTTCATCCTCGCGATTCGGCCACGGTGGGTCCTGCAACGCTCCAAAATCGCGGAACGCTTGATAGCATCGTGCCAACGACCAGCCGAGTTCTTGTCCGTCATCACACATCTCCTGTAAGGTTTCTTTCTCCTCTTGTGTCCACACAGGTTGTTTCTTGGTTGCTGACTTGGTACTCTTCTTCTTGGACGGCGCATTTTCATCGCTCGACTCAACGACGCGCTTGCGCTTCTCCATCGAGATGCCACGCGCCTTCTTCGCCGGTATCGATTTCTTGACCGTCGTCGCGATGCGTCGTTTATTACTCGCCGTGCCCGTGGAAGCCCGCGGCGTCGCGTCGTCACTTTCACCATCAGAAGCGCCAGTCTCCGTCATGGCATGGGGCCCACCAGATCTTGACGCGCCACGTGTGTCGCGGTCGCCAGCATCGTCGTCACTGGTCTCCTGAGCCGAGGCGCGCGTCTTGCCCGCGGCGTTTGGCGCGACAACCGACGCTCTCTCATCTCCTCCGGTGGGCGCCGATCTTACCGGCGTCGTGTCCACCGACCGTGGCTTCACCCGGTGGCCGTTCATGCTTCGAACGCGCACCATGGCGTCACGCCGTCCGGCTGCCTCGATGCGTGGTCTTCTGCCCGTTTATTCTACCGGGGACGATGGGTCAACACGGGCCTTGGGCTTTTCCTCTCAACTGGCTGACTGGGACAGAATCTTGTTTGGCAATCAGCCTCTTGTCGACAATCATTCAGCACAACGATTCTTCCCGCAGCAAACGCCCAACCGGTATACCGGTTCCCCACACTCATCCCACGGTATCGGGTGGTGGATACCGCCGTTCCCACATCCGCAGGTCGATTCTGGCACCTGGGGATGGCCATGGTCCGGTGGAACCCAAACTCGTACAGCAGATGCAAATAGCGATGAACCGCTGCTGGACGACCGGTCAAGACTGGCCTTCACTCTCACACGACCTCGGACGACCGGTCAAGTCTTCACTCTCAACTGACCTCGGACGACCGGTCAAGTTTGCATCTTCATGCTTCGCTGATGTTCGTTGAACTTGGGCTTCTAGTTATACGTGGTCCACACATCAGGGTAACAGGCCGATCGTGCATTCCGACCTTGAGACGACCGGTCAAGTTGAGCTCGCAGCCTCTAGCTCTCTGGACGACCGGTCAAGTCCAACCTTCGACCTTCCCGTACTTCGGCCATGTTCCCTGCTCTCCTACGTTGATACCGCCATCCCTTCTTTCTTGCGCCGAACTTCACTTCGTTCCCAGACACATCGCACACTGCATTCATCCTTGTCGTCGCCATAACCATAGGATCACCACGTCATCCAGCCGCTTCTCACGTACGTCACTTCAGCTCTCCTTGGTGGTCTCACTAACACTCGGGTGGCGCCATATCAACGCAGCGCCACCTCAATACGGCCGAGCCACTGAATCTCACCGACATAACCATTCGCCCTTGACGCACCCACGTCCCAGAGCGCACATACGTCCCGGCACACTGCGATCTCGATCGTCGACCTCCCATCGGTGTACACAGACGTACCATGGCATACACACGCATGGGGTCACGCAGCTTCGGCAGCATGCCAATCGCGACCATCAACCTTCCGCCATCAGACACGTGTATACCCCTTGACGTTCACAGATCTGGAGAAGCACACACGTCCATGCTCATTGTGATCTCGACAGTCGGCTCTCCATCGACGTGCGTAGACGTCATTCGGCGTGCACATATCTGGGCGCGCAACATCGACATGTCGACCGGAACCATCAACTTATCACGCGCGCCCTTTGACATCCGCACGTTTGGGAACGCACAGTATCAGCGCGCTCCTCCTCTTTTCCTTCTGCGTCTGTGTCGTCAGGCTCATCACACATCTTCGACACTGGCGCAACTTCGATTTTTACTACTTCTCGACCGGTCCCTTGTTCACATCAACACTATCAGGCACCTTGCACATCTCCAGGTTGAGGATCCTTGGGTGGACCGAGCACAGTTCTCTTCGTCACATTTCACTTGTCTTCACACAATCTTGCATCACACTCTTGTCGTCAGGCATATAGCACATCTTCGACTTGCATTGCGATTCATCTCCTTGGGTGGTTTCTCGTCCATCTCGGCTCTGTCAGGCAATCGCACATCTTCAGGCCGTAGATCCTTAAGTCAACCATTAAAAATACTCGCGTGCGTAGCGCAGCCAACTTGGGCCCCCGCCACCTTTCCAATTCACGCTTGTTCGTCGTGCAGCCAACTAGGGCCCGCACATCACCATTCACAGCCGACTATGGGTCCGTGAGGCTCTGTTTGTTCTTGTACTGTAAACACCGGTGGGACTCTTCACGCTTCTTCGGCGCCATCGGTACCTCACCTTCGACCACTGCGCACTCGTACGGCAACACTTCCAACAACTTTCAGTTGTCACACTTGTGCCAGTTCATTTCACGTTACAGTGGTCATCTGCAGCTGGCACTTGATACCTGCCACCTCGTTCCTCGGACACGCCGCCTTCCATCGTATAGCCCTGAGTACTTGACACCACCGGGACGCGCCGCCTTCCATCGTATGGCCCGAGTGCTGGATCTTCCACACACGATCTTCTCCTTGTACAACACTATTTCTTCATTCTTCTTCTTCACTACCTCCAACACCTGCGTGCTCATGCCCAAACAGGCATCATCGGCAGCTCATCCTTCCGCATCTTCTGCATTGCGGTCCATCTTCATCATCATGCCATTTTCGCCATCACTCGATCTTTCGTCATCACTCCACCCAACCACCCTGTGATGACTGGACGCACAGTGGACGACCGGTCAAGTTCGTTATCATGACTCGTTTGTACCAGCACTCCCCTGTGCGACCGGTCAAGTCTTAGTCGCCCCTAGTCGTCGCGCTTCGTCTCTTCGACGCCGGTGACGGCA
Source organism: Pythium rishiriense (assembly GCA_023335895.1). NCBI lineage: Eukaryota > Oomycota > Peronosporomycetes > Pythiales > Pythiaceae > Pythium > Pythium rishiriense. Next base: position 10,050 of record JAADVT010000790.1, read on the forward strand.
TGGACATCCTCTTCACCGCCTTCATCTTCCTTCTCTTCTTCATCAGACGATGATTCCTCTTCGTTCTCCTCAGCTGTCTGAGCTGCTCCTCTTCAGCTCTCCCACGCCATTCGCGCATCAAACTCGTAGAGGAGTGCCGTACAGTTGTGATCTTCCTCAGCAACCCATGATGGTTCGTCGTACCCGACCCACTTTACCTTGTATTCACGTTGGCGGCGTCCATTACGGGTCCGCTGCTTGTACTTGCATTCGAGGATTGCTTCCACTTCATACTCGTCATCCGCACCGGGTTCGTACCACGAATCCTCTGGCAACAGTGCTTCATCCAGAGCGAACGCGTCTTGAACTTCAACGCGGTCACGCGGCCTTGACATCCTGGACACAAATGGCTTTAGTCGTGAGATATGAACCAGGGGAAAATTCGACTCTCCTTCCCTGTCGATCCACAGCCGATACACAACCTCATTGATCCGCTCTTCGATCTGGTACGGTCCGTGCCACAGGTGAGATAACTTCCGCACCAAACCGGACTTTACGAAATCGTGGTAAATCCACACAAGTTCTCCCGCTTGGTAGGCCGTCCTTGTTGTCCCAGCAGTCGTTTCACCCACTTCCTCGTTGTGGTCTTCAGCCCGGGCTTCCATCAGTTTCTTCTGGATGAATTCGGCATGTACCATAGCTCTCTCATGTTGCTTCACCACCTTCTGTCGCCATGCCAGCGCGTCCGATTCCTTGACAGTGCCGTCCTTCGATGGAACCACACTTTCGAGCGCCGTTCGTGCGTTCCACCCATGAACCAAATAAAAACTGGTCTGGCGGAGCTGCAAACTTACACTTGTGTTCAACGCCAGCTCGAGCTGGTCCACATATTCGTCCCAGTCTTTCTGGCCTGGATCCACGATGTAACACTTGATCGCGCGAATCACCGTTTGAACAGACCGCTCTTGTTTGCCGTTCGCCTGAGGTCGATAGGCAAGTGTCGGACGCTGCTTCTGTTGCATGAGACGGTTGAAACGACGGAACACAGAACTCATAAAGCGCGGATCTCGATCATGTCGGATCACCTCCTGCGCGCCAAACCGCTTGTACACGCCCGCTAGATATGCTTCTGCGACTGCTTGTGCTACGTGTCTTCCATCGGGATCAGCAAAATAAAACCGGAGAACAGGCAGATAAAGCACAGTAGTGCCTCGTGGCCAGCATGTGTCTTCGGCAGTGGCGTTGCGAAATCCATCGCCAAGACTTGAAACGGACGAGTAGCTGTGATGTTCCCGTCGGTTCTTCCGCGGTATTTTGGCTTCCCCCTGGCGGTAGCGCAGCTTTCGCACGAGCTCACAAACCACTCAACATCTACATATAACCCACGCCAATAGTACAATTCCTTCACGCGCGCAAATACTCGACCCACTCCTTGGTGGGCACCGCCACCAAGCTCAGCGTGGTACGCGTGGAGGATGTCTTCCTGGAGTACCTTGGGGACCACCAACCTTAGTTGTTCTTCAGCATCCCGCCTCTTCTTGTCTGGACAATAGTACAACACACCCGCCATGTCCAACACGTACAGATCGGCAATTTTCGCCACCTTCTTCAGCGCTGTGGCCGACGGGAACGCATCTTCATCTCCACGGAGGTACGCGATCACCTTGGAACACCAGTCATCTTGCGCCTGTGCCGCGGCGATTCTTCGGAAGCGTTCATCACGCGCCGCCGCCAGATCCTCCTCCGACACCTGGATGCCCTCGCGCGCAGCTGCGTCGTCCCTTCGAGAAACTGAAACTGGCTCCACCGCCGCATCCTGATTGGTCTTCGCCTTCCGACTGTGCTTTTTCTTCTTCTTGGTCTTCTTCCTCGCACGCACGCCATCGCGTGGTCGCCCACTTCGCGTTGCAACGTGTACATATTGACTGGGCTCCTCATTCTCCCACCAGCCACCGCCGTGCGCGCCATCATCTTCTTGCTCTGGGACCGTCCCCACTGTTTGGTTCACAACCAAAACAGCTGGAGAGTGACTAGTCAAATCTGGGTTGGCCTCTGGCTCAGCTGCTTCGGTACGACCGGTCTCCTTCGACTCGGACTTTTCGAGTTCTTCTTCGCTGGGTTCATCCTGGTCCGCCGTCCGATACAACAACTCGGGCAGTGTGCTCAGCAGCCGCAGATCGTCTCGCTCCGCCTCGTTCTCGATGATTCCTCCCGCTTGCGACTGCATGGCTTTCCTGGTAAGCAAATCCGCCGGCTGGTTGTACTTCCGCGCAACGTGGATCAAGCTCACACTCTCGAATGCTTCCAGCAGGGCCTTGACGCGATTCAACCACACTTGCAAGGAGGCTTGGTTACAGCGTAAGTCTCCGTTCACCTGACCGATCACAATACGCGAATCACCACACACAATCACCTTGTTCACACCGTTCTTGCTTGCCAGTTGTAGGGCCCCCAGCAATCCTTGATACTCACTATCGTTCACTGTGAGGTCCGGCGCAACTCCATATTCGGCAGCGACGACTGACCACCGAGGCAGCTCCCACAGGATCATCCCGAACGACCCCATCTTCTCTCCTTTCACCTTCACGGCCCCGTCGAACGTGAGTACGAAACCACTCGAGTCTCGCCGCAGTTCGGGTAGCGGTCGAATCACTGGCGTGTCGTGGAGCGTTTTCATCGGCGCGATGTCCTCGAGAACGGCATCCAACTCGGACCGCGGTACAATCGACGCCGCCAACAGACCGGACAGCCCGACCACATCTCCATCACTGCGTACAATCTTGAGAGTCCACGGGACAACATCACCGCCCACTGCACCGCTCGCCCCGACACACTCTTCGACGTGAACAGCCACTTCATCGTCGAGTATCGCGTATACACAGTCACCGGTTGGCCATACAGGTAATGGCTCGCTGCTTCTAGCGTCTTCAGCAAGGCGAGCACCTCTTGCTCTGCACCGGTGTATCTTGTCTCAGCCGCCTTGAATACTTTACTCACAAATCGCACTGGATGTAGGACCCCTTCGTGTTCTTGGCACACCGTCGCTCCGAAGGCCCATTTGTTCGTGTACAGCACGATCACCAGCTCTCGATTTCGTTCTAAGTGACGCAGCATCGGTGCGTCACACAATCGCTTCTTCAGCGCTTCAAATGCTGTCTTCGCGTGTTCAAGCTGGGTGCCATCTCGCAGTCGTAGATCCGTGACTTCATACAGAGCAGCAGCATACGTCGCGAAGTTGTCGATGAAGCGATGGTAATAGATGAGGTTGCCCACGAACTTCTGAATCCCCTTCACTGTTGTAGGAAACGGCATCTCCAGGATTGAGCTGAGGTTTATTGGAACTGCTCGCAGGCCATCTCTCGAGACTTCGTGACTCAGAAACTCAACTGCCCTCTTGCCAAACGCGCTCTTCGGTAAGCTGATGGTCACACCCCAATACTTGAAAGCATCCAGCAAGCACTCTAGCATCACACAAAGTTCGTCCCAGGAACGCGCTCCGAAGGTCACGTCGTCGATGTACGACCGTCGTCCGATGACCGATCGTACGTCTTCAAGCTCCGCAGCCCCAGCATGGAAGACTTCTTCATTGAGCTTCATGTCCGTCTCCACGTGTTCATTCGCTTGACCGTCGGTAAGTGCCCGCGCTTCTTCTTCACTCAACCCAACAACACGGCAATTGACTCCTCGGTTACTGATAATGCGTACCATCGTCCTGAGGGCATTATCGATGATTCTCTGGTAGGTCTGCGGCGCATTCTTGAGACCTTGAGGCATTCTCAACCACTCGAAATGACCCAAGGGGCAGATAAACGCCGTGATCTCTCGTGCTCTCGCTGTCATCAACACCGCCCAGTATCCGCTCGCATTATCCATCGAGCACAGCCACATAATGTGCTCGAAATTGTCAAGAAGATCATCAATCAGCGGCATTGCGTACACCATGAGCTTGGTAAGTCCATTGACGAGCCGATAGTCGATACACAACCTGATATCTTTGCCGTTCTTCTTCAGGACGATCACAATCGGAGAAGCCCACGGCGAACTCGAGTACCGGATCAAACCAGCTCACAACAGACCACGCAGCAACTCATACAACTTGCCAAGCAAGTTCGGTGGGACGCGTCTCGCTCTCTGTGCTATCGGTCTCGCATCACCCACGTCCACATCGCACACCACGCCTCGCGCAAGCTTCGGCAGCGCGTTACCAGAACTGATGAACAGCTCCGCCCGAGCCTCCAAAATGTCTCGAGCTTTCCGTTCCTCGTCTGGCGACGTTTCTCCTTCTTCACCCACGTCAGCTTTCGTCATGTCCGCTGGCTCCGGAGGTTCAGAATCAACCTCAGGAATCACCGCGAGTTGCTCAGCCATGCTTTCCGCCGACATCTCGACACCTTCGTGAATGTACACCTCTCGATCCAGGGACGACTGGTCAAGTTCGGTCGGGGCCACAGCATCAATTGAGAAAATTGCTGGGGGAACATCACCGACCGAGAACACCGCGCGCTTGCTAAGCCATCACAACCTCTTGCCCGCCGCTGCTCGCACCTTGTCGTAGGTCTTGAGGTACTTCGGGAGCTTCATCTTCTCGTACGTGAGCAGCTCCAGCGGTGATTCACCTGGTATCTTGCATTCTCGACTCTTCAGGTCAACAACAACGCCAGCTCGTACCATGAAATCCGTGCCGAGGATCAACAGTGAGTTGGCCTCGAAGTCTGCCACCCACACATCCATCTCGAACACGACACACTGACCAAGCCTGACCTTCACCTTCGCCATGCCGTGCGCTCCGACGGGGTCTTGAGAAACACCATAAAAGCTCGTCGGATCACGGAACATCCTCACTCCAACCCCCAACTTACGTGCCAAGTTGGTGTGGAGGATCGAGATGTTCGCTCCGGTGTCCAACATCAGCGGCAGTTCCACGTCGTCAACCGCACCATGAACGAAGGCTTGTATCGACTGACCCTTCGGCACTTCACGATCGCTCCGGAAACCTCTCCTCTCGCCTTCCTTCAGCTTCACGAAAGTCACTCTCGGGGTTCTCGACACGTCTTCCCCTTCCACATCCTTCATATCATCGGCGCCACACTGCTCACTCGGCACCTTCTTCTCACTCGCCACCGGTACCCCTGCTGCTAGCACCG
>JAADVT010000791.1:0-15155 GCA_023335895.1 Pythium rishiriense
AGAACTTCTTGAACGCCAACACGACCGCGACAAAGACCGGGATGATGAAGTAGTACATGATCTCGAGCGGCAATGTCCAGAAGACGTGGTACCGGAACTTGAACTTGAAAAGAAGGACTTTGAACACGTTGTACTCTTCCGAGTGATGCACGAAGAAGAGTTTTTCCTTTTGCGGTGGCGAGTACACGGTCAGGTAGATCGCGACGAGCGCGAAGAGAGGGTACACGCGCAGGAAACGGCGCACGAAATAGTCGAGCAGCGCCCAGGCCCAGCGTCGCCACGATGCGTTCTGGTGGAGTAGAGTCCGTGCTTTCTTCTCAAAGATCATAGTGAGCAGGAATGCCGAGAGCACGAAGAACATGTCGACGGCCGGTTGTCCCAAGGGGAGTCCCATGTATCCGACGTGCTGCACGATGACGAGCATAGCGGCAAGCCCTCGCAGTCCGTCGAGGAAGAGGATCTTGCTGGCGCTGGAAGGTGCATCGAGCGTCACCTTTTCTTGGACTGGCGTAACGTCGGGGATGATTCGCACGGGCGATACAATGTCGAGCGCATGGAGCGACGATTTAGCGGTGAGCCCTGCCTCGACATCCGTGACATCCGATGGCGGAGACCGCGCTGGTCGCAGTCCTGGAAGCATTGGCGCAGTAAATGGTGGTGCCCTGGTTCAAACCGGAGAAAGAGAGCGAATGCCGTGCGGGATCGGCAATGCCTCGTCCGCCCCAGAGAATGGCGCCTACGAATCATGATTGCCCGCCGACGCTCACCATTTCCAAGAAATCTGCTGGACTTTCCTTCACAATGAACCCAAATATTCCTGATTTGTCTGCGACGTGTGAAACCACTACAGATATGTACAAAGCATTTATTATATCACTAAAATGGACAAATAATTACTATCATGAACTGGTTATTACAAAACACCATTCATATTGTGGCGCAGACAAGCGGCATCGAGTGGATCAGACCTGGCCTTTCCCGAGCAATAGAAAGAGAGCGACGACGCGATGGCGCCGCAGTACTCGCAGCCGTTCACGCGCGACTACTCGCTGCTAGAGACCAAGATCACGGCCGCAGCGTGTGCGCAGCTGGAGGAAAACGGCTATGTGGTGATCGACAACTGCTTCGGCACGCCACTCGCGACGGCGCTGCTCGACGAGATGAAGTGGCTCCACGCGCAGGGGCTCTTCGCGCCCAACAAGACCCAGTTCGCGCTCACGCACGAGAAGACGCAGCGCGTCGTGCAGTTCGTCAAGCCCAACATCTTCGAGGTGGACCTCCACGACGCGAGCATCCGCACGCGCGTGCCCGAGCTCGACGCGCTCTTCCACTCGACGGCCGTGATCGACGCGCTCGCGCGCCACTTGCCCGCTGATACGTACGACTTGCAACGCAAGACCTCGGGCCGCACGCTCAAGCTGCAGCGCAACGCCGGCCACGGCGAGTGCTTCCCGTGCCACTACGACAACCCGGGGAAGCCCAACAAGCGCAAGCTCACGTGCCTGCTGTACTTGAACGATGCCTGGAAGGAAGGCGACGGCGGCGAAGTGCAGTTGCTGCCGTTCCTCAAGCCGGCCGTTACGGTCGCGCCTAAGATGGACCGACTCGTGATCTTCCAGAGCGATTGGATGCTCCACCGCGTGCTGCCGAACCATGCCGAGCGCTACTGCCTGACGATCTGGGTCGACGGAAGTGACGCTGTTGTCAACCGGCCAGAGGACACAGCGCTTCGGCTCACACAAAGCGACTTGACCGACGACTGGCTCGGCTTCCTTGAGCGCCTGCGCAAGTCGCCCGTCCAACGTCTGCTTTCGCGAGGCGTGTACGAGGAAGAGTACCTCGAGTCGCTGACACAGTGTATGGGCGGCGCGCCCGAGGGCTACCCGGAGATGCTTCGGTCCCACGAGACGCATCTCGCCAATCTGCAACGCAACAAACCGCTCCACGATTTTATCTTGCGGTTGCGCATGACACGCGATCTCAACACGGATGCGCCCACTTACATCAACTAGGACCTCGGGAGGCGTGACAAAAAAGCAAAGAATCACATTCTTTTCGGTTTCTAATATCTCAAAAAAGGGGAACACACGCGTCGCTCAGTGGTTGACCAATCTAGTACTCGAGCTGCGTGATCGACTTGGGGTCCGCGCCCTCGAACGCGACCTTGTAGATGTTGGTGAAGAGCGGGAACTGCGCCTCGCTGTCGTGGGCCTTAAGGATCGCGTACACCTCCTTGGCAGTCAGCGTACCCTGGAGCTTCTGGCCGTTGAGCATCTCGTTCTCGAGCGTCTCCCACGACTTGCCCGTCTTGACAAACGCCTCGGCGCACTTGCGGTTGCGACCGCCGAAGCACGTCGTGATGAGATCGGCAATACCGCAGCTCTCAAAGAACGTGTCTTCCTTGACGCCGTCAAAGTACTTGAAGCAGAACTTCTTCATCTCCACGAGGCCAATGCGGATGATCGCAGCCTTGGTGTTGCCACCGTAGTTGAGGCCGTCGCAGAAGCCGGCGCCGAGCGCGACGACGTTCTTGAGCGCACCGCACATCTCAACGCCGTGCGGGTCGAGCGCGACATCAACGCGGAAGGTCGGCGCGTTAAAGAGGTCACGGAGGACCGCGCCGTGGCGCAGGTCCGCGCAGCCGAGCGTCGACTCGCAGAAATCGCCCGCGGCCACCTCGTTCGCGACGTTGGCGCCCATGAGCACGCTGCAGTCAATGTCGAGCGCCTTGCGGATAATGTTCGAGATGAGCACGACGCCGTTCTTGTCAAAGTCAATGCCCTTGATGAGCGAGACGGCGATCGCGCCGGGCTTGAGGCCCTGCTGCTTGATCGACGCGAGCATGCGGCCGAGGAACTGGTGCGGCACGCAGAAGATGAGGATGTCAGCGCCCTTGACGGCCGTGAGGAGGTCCGGCACGGCGATGATGTTGGTCGGGAGCTTGTAACCGGGGAGGTACTTGACGTTCTCGTGCTCCGTGTTGATGATCTCCGTGAGCTTGCGGCCGTTCACCTCTTCCTCGAAGACCCACATGTTGATGTCGGTCTCGAAGGTCGACGAGAGGCGCTGCGTGTTCTCGCCGATGATGCGCGCGATGGCCGAGCCCCAGTTGCCCGAGCCGACGAGACAGACCTTCTTCGCCATGGTGACTTTGTAGAGAGTTGGAGGAGGGGGGGGAGGGCTGGAGATGACGCAGAGAATGCGGAAGTGAGACCGGCAGTGGGGGCGTTGGCGGAGCCGCCCATCGGCGGTTTGACCAATGCCGACGTAAGCCTAAACTCCTAACATTAGATACCTCTTTAAGTCGATCGTGGGACATGCGATGTACAATCGCAATCGTATTGGTTTCTAAATTGTGTAAATGAATACGCGAAACGCCAGCTGCGATATCCAAGTTCAGAGGTTTTCTGCTTGGTCGCGGAGGCCGAATGGGGAATAGGGTTGGGTCGGTTTGATTCGCGGCGCAGGCGTGTTTGGGCACGCGCTCAGTCTCGGCTGGCGATGACGCGTCGCCCCACAGAGTGTGGATCATCGATCGGTTAGACCGTTTGGCGCGCGCTCACGGCCCCAAGCGTCCTCTGCTTCTGGGTTTGGAGGCCAAAAAGCCTGGACCTAAATTGGTCAGTGACTAAATTGATAACCTTTATGAATGCATACAAAGATACATGTGATATTTTGATTGCGAAGCCATTTCGGGCATGCAGATAACGCAATATCAGTACATTCGAGGTTCAACATTGACGTCAACGTGTTGTTGACGCGAACGCGAGGATCGCGTTCAGCGCCTTCTTCAAGTGCTTCGAGTTGGTGAGCAAGTGGTTGCCTTTCGCGATCGCGAGGAATTGCTTGGGCTCGGCCGCGGCCGCGAAGAGTTGCTCGCCGTCCGCGAACGGCACGTTCTGATCTGCGTCGCCGTGGACCACGAGTAGTGGACACTCCCCACCACCCACGGCCGCGCGGATATCCAGCCTGCCTCCGTCCCTGGCGTCGAGCAGACACTCATCGAGGTACCGGCGGTGGAGGCGGAAGTACACTTTACGCGGCAGTTCCTGGAGCTCGGCGAGCTGCTCCGGTGTCGCTTGCTGCTCGCCGTCGAGCGAGACGATCGCACTGGTGGGCACGGCGCAGTCGTCCGGTAGGTAAAACTCTTTCCAGCAGGCGCTATCGGCATCGAATTGACGCATCTGGTCGTCCGTGAAGTCGTATCGGATACCTTTGCTGAGATCGGCCAGCCCGGCGATCACGGTGATCGTGTCGGCGACGCGTTTCGCGCGCAGCAGACTGCCAATGATCGCGCCCGTCGAGATACCGACAATATGGAGGCGTCCGGTACCTTGTTGTAGAAGTTGGGTGCGAACATAGTCGCAGACACCCACAACGTCCTCGAGTTCTTGCGAGATGGTCTTGTCCACGAACGCCAACTCGCCATCGGAGCCCACGACACCACCAAAGTTGAACCCGATAAACGCTCCGTCACCGCGCGGCTTGTCTGGCGCTTGCTGCTTGGCGCTGTGGTCAAGCCACGCCTCAGCGAGCTTGAAGGGCAGCCGCGAGGCGAAGTCGAGCTTGGTCGGATGCACGGCCACGTCCGGGAAGCCGTGGAGGTACACCATCACGTCGCTGTACCGGTGACCATCAGGGCCTCCTAGTTGAGTGGGTTCATTGGTAGCGAGAAGCGCCAATAACCGCCGCTTGTGTGGCGTGTCCGGCGCCGCGCCCCCCACATCGATGAACAGCTTCTCTCGATGCATCTTTTTCCTCCTCCTCACACTCGGAAGAAAGCTTTTCTGTTTGCTAATGTTGCGTGAAGGTTGTTCCACACATGTCACACACACATCCGTGTTGCTCCAGCGATTCATGAATTTCCAAAACCAGGTCCATATCGACGTACGTATCCTTTCAAGGTCGGGTCGCTTGGTTGCCGGAACATTTTCGCCAGCCAAAACTACAACGATGAGCAATGGCGCGCAGGCGGCAAAGGGAAACGTGGCGCGCGCGACGGCGTCCTCCGCGGCGCGCAACGCGGTTACGCCGCGGCCGTCCACCCATTACGATGGAGGACGAACAGAGCTACAGGTGGACGATCCGATGGACGCCGACGGCGTGCTCGAGGCCTCGCAAATCTCGCAGACGCAGATCATCGAGCGGCAGGCCGAGACCATCGCGCGGCTCGAGCGCCACGCGGCGCGCGACAAGGAGTACCGCACGGTCACCAAGGTGAAGCTGAAAGAAGCGGCCGCGCGGCTCAAGGAGTACCGGCTCCGCGTGGAGGCGCTGCTGGTCGACGTGGACGCTGCGAAGGCCGAGATCGCCAAGCTCGAGGGCGACAAGAAGAAGGCGCTCGCGCAAGTCCAGGCCGCGAAACAGAAAGCGGCCGTGGTCGCGCCTCCGCCAGAGCCCAAGAAGCCCGAGATGAATACGGTGGCTGTGCAGACACCGTGGAAAAAGGCGTTTCGGACGGCCTCGACGCAGACGGCAGGGGTCCCGACGCGAGACACTGGGACCCAGGCCGAGACTGACACGACGCGGGCGGCCACCGCCGTCCGTGTGGCTGGTGCAGGCGTCAACGTGGGAAAAGAGAAGGCGACTGACAATGGAGAGATGGTGCTTGAGACCGAGTCAGCAGTGGTAAATGCCATTGCAAGTGGCGTCTCGACTGCAACGATGACAAGTGGGACATCAGCCTTTGACGCGATTGGTGCAGCAATCGATGCTGAATTGGAGTTCAGCGACGACGAAGAAGACACGGAAGGGAATCCAACAAATCAATCGGCACAGTTGCCCAAGAAGGTTCCAGTTCCAGCTCATGGTGTCTCGACACTCCCTTTGGTGCTGGATGATGTGATCTCACGAGAGATTGACAAGGAACTGGAGCTTAGCAGCAGTAGCTCTGACGAAAGCAGCGACGACGAGTCAGAAGATGAAGTTAAAGAATCAACTCGAATAGAACAGGAAGATCGCTTGACGGGCAACGAGGGCGTTGCAGATACAAATATCGACATGCCAATTTCCAGTCGCAAGGACGAGATCAACGTTTCCTGCAAAGAACCTGTTGATCCTATAGCTGCTGCAATCGATGCAGAGCTGGCGTCTGATTCGGGAGACGATGCAGAAGGCAGCGTAAATGGCACCACGCAGCCTGGAGCACTCAACTTGTTTGTCACATCTGGAGATGTACCAAACGATCTCGTTGGATGTCAAGTTTCTGACACTTCACTACCATTGGCGATGCCCTTGTCATTGGATGCCGGAACGTCAGCCAAACCTGAAGGAGAAGTTGATCTTGTGAGTGCAGCAATTGATGCTGAGCTAGCATCGAGTTCGGAAGAGGAGAACGAGGAGGGTCAAACTCAGTCGCGTGAAGCGCTGAGGATATCAACCATGAACATGACAGGCGCACCGAAGACATCGATTCGGCAAGAGGTGGAACTCGACGAATTACGACATTCAATTAACTCCAATTTTGAGGCAAGCGAAATATCCGCACTTGCGTCCCCAACCATCAACACCGTTTCCAAGGGAGATGATATCATGGTTCAATTAAATGCTGGGCCGACGATCCAAGAGAAGTCTCGAACACTAAGCCTCAGTAGTGACAGCAGCTCAAGCAGCGATTTCGACGATGAAAGCGCACAATCCGTCTCCACCATCTCACGTCAAGAGCTCATCCAACCTACTGTAGAGGGCAAAGTGTCAATTGTGATGAAAGGCAATGGTGGCGTGATTGAACCAGCCACAATGCAGGTGATCCCACTCAACTCTACCACGAAGCACAACACAGCTGATCCAGAGCCCTCCACGGAATCGAAGAAGCGCAAGGAAAGTGTAAATGCAACAAAAACGACCGCGGAAGGCGAGCCTGAGTTGAAGAAGAGGAAAAATATGCCGTCAGAAGAAAGATCAGTCGCGCTCGCGTCAGCTCCGACTTCCCCTATTTCAAAACATTCCTTAGAACCAGCGCTATCGAGCCGAAAGCATGAAGATATGCCCCGGCCTCAAGTCGTGGATCCGTTGGCCCCACGAGATGTGGCAGCGTTCAAAATCGCGATCGCCCTTCAAGTTGGTGAAGAACCAGACACTGCTTATGTGACCCGTACACTTGGTGTCCTCGTTAAGCACACGGCAGCCTTGCTACGTATCAGGAATGGGACCAGAGAAAGTAACGTGCGCATTGCCAGTAATCCACACGTCCATCGGCTGTGTACTGTGTTGCTTAAGGAGCACTCCCAGCGACATATTGGACATGATGCCCTCTTAGAAGGCATGGTACGGATACTTCGTACGCCACGGAGCCGTCATGTATTGGAGAGAAGTATCGTCCAGCTCTCATCGCTATTCCAGTTGCTGTTGTTTCTTCGGCTTGGAGTCTATGATTCCTCGAACCAATTCGGTGCAGATGATCTGAGGACCGATATGACCCCCGAGCTTTACCAAGTACTACTGTCGATTCGCGATCTTGTTGTGACCGCAAGACTCAAGGATGGATTCGTACTCCCCGAAACGGAAGGCCTGGACGCTGGTACCACATCGATCGTCGTGTCTACATTTCGACCAGCCATAACCGTGAGTTATGATAAAGCGTTCCTCGGTCACGCTGCAGCGTTTTACACTACTATTTGTCGTGCGCTCAACCGCTTCGATCTCCCGCTCGTTTTGATCGTTGATGTCCTCAAGTGCCATCCAAACATCAAAGGGCTGTACTGCACGAATGCAATCACCCAGGTCGACCCCCGGGTGCTTCGAAAACACTGGGATAGCCGTGGTCGTGAGCAAACCTCGGCCATGCGAGCAGTGATAATCCATATTTTGCAAGTGATAACGTATCAGTCTCGCGACAAGCAAGAAATGGTGTACAAGGAATCAGCGACTATGCTTCTATCCTCAATCGCGGAGTGGGTTGAAGATCCGTTGCTAATGTCTGCTGGTCCAACCGGTGACGAGCTCGTGATGCAGGATTATGTTGATGGGTTCGTGGGTGTGCTTTGGCGGGATCATGTCGTTTGTTGTATTGAGGATTCACACTCCAACTCTTTCGATACCGAGAAGGCTCTTGAGCTCCTGACCACGTTCCACGGTGCTGCTGCCGTATCCCAACACTTCCCAATCAAGAGATTTTTGACGGTGCAAAGTTCCGAGACGTTTGGTGCTGTCAGTTTTCGTGACGCTCGAATCGCGAAGCTTATTGGGGCGATAGCTCATGGGACTGCTCGATCGAATGCTCGCGGTCACGACTCGCACGAGCAACGAGCGGCTGACGACAAGTACATTGATGAAGCGATACGATGGATGCTGAACACTTGTCGTCGGGAAAAAGACGACAATGCCTCAGCGTTGAGCGAAGTTGTTGGCGCCCTTGCAGACTTATTGGTCGGTCTTTCCACTCACGAAAGCTGGCACAAACGGCGAGACGAGTATTTGCGGGAATTACTACAAATCCTGTCATCGCATCACCTCCGTCGCCTAAACACAACATCGTTGCGCGTGTTACGCCTTCTTGTCACAAGCGCATGTCCGTTTATAACCAAATGAGCAACAATTCTGAGGAGTCGTCTTGGTCGTTACTGGTGCCTCCGGCGTATTGAAATGGAGTGAGCGACTCTTCGTGGCTTATCCCTTGGAATGACCTCAGTCTTTATCTCCATTGTCCAAAATCTGTGTACCAAGGCGATTTCCAACCCCGGCCCTTGCCGTTCGCTGTTGACGCTCTTGGAGTAGGCTGCGGTGCACAAAGGATGAGTGATGGAGAGGAAGCCGACGCGACCAGTACTGCTCGGGAAGATTCTCCTGCAGTCGAGAACGAGCAGCAAGTTGTTGATGTTGGTGGTGAAGGTGAAGATGATGGTGAACACGTCAAGATTGAAGCCGACGACGATACCGGTGATTTGGTGATCGGTAACAACGAAGTGGATGCGGACATTAGCGATGTGGGGAGCCAAAAGACGACCCCTCCAGTATCTCCTCTCAACGGAGATAACTCTCTCGAAGGGATGATAGCGAACACGATTCGAAAGGATTCCATAAACAGCAACGATTACAGGGAAATGGCCAGGCGAGCGATTGCGAAAGCCCGACTAAATCGTCTCGGTGGCGGAAAAAAATCGGCGTATCAAGCAAAGATGAGTGATATCGGCGCGCTGGGCATTGGCCTCCAGCTCTACTTCATGCTGACAAAGTATTTGGCGGTCGTATTCTTCATCATGGGAGTCATCGCGCTGCCTAGCATCGTATTGAATAAGACCGGACACGGGATCACGAGTAAGATGGTGGATCCGCTTCAGCTTGGGTATGCCTCGCTAGGAAATCAGGGAGTGAATGAAGATGTGGCAAGCGATCCCCGCCTGTGCCTCCCGCGCGGTGACGTCGACTGCAACTGGACCACGGTGAACACGCCGTTCACAACAAGCCCGGCGAAAGTTTCCTGGATCTTGACGATCAGTGATTGTGTTTACTCGATCGTGTTTCTCTTCTTCTTTCTCGTGTATCGCTTTCGCGCGAAAAGTGCAATTGACGAGCACATGAATGAAAACCTGACGCCTGCCAAATATGCAGTCTATGTGAGAGGGCTTCCGCCTGATGCAACGGAGGTAGAAGTGCTCCAGCATTTCAACTCACGATACGATCTCACAAAAGAAGAGGAATACTATCCGTTGTGGTTTGGGCTGTGCTGGGGTAAGCGTCGCAAAGTCAAGCACACACTATCGCGGAACGCAGTCAATCGAAACACGGTAAAGAACCTCGATCACTTGGCCGGGACGAGCAGCGTCAACAAGGATCTATATCTCAACACGTGGATCGCGGAAGTCAGCATTGGACATCCTACTGGAGGCCTGTTGCGCACTTTTTTGTCAATGGAGGCGTTGACACGAGACATCGCAGAGACGACGGAGTTAATCAAGATTTTGGAGCAAGAGAAAATAGCCTCATTGGCGAACTTCAAAAAAAGTGACGAAAAGCTCATTCATACTTCAAAGAAGCGGCTTGAAAAACTTCTGGAGAAGCTAGAAACCCAGCGAGGCAAGATTAAGAGCATCAAACAGGCAAACAATGCGCTGAAGAGAGCCGAGAAAGCCGAGAAAAAGCGGATTGCTGCTGAACAGGACTTAAAGAAAGGCAAGAAGAAAAGAGCTCAGGCCAAGGTAGCGGCTGCGGCAAAGGCTGCAAGGAAGGCAGCTACTGCAACAGATGTTGCATTCAACTGGGAAGCGTGCGAATGTGCTTTTGTCGTCTTCAACAATTTGGAATCCCGTCACCGTTGCTTGCAAGACTATCGATTCTCCACGCGGTGGATACCACATAAGTTCCAGCCAACTGGCCTACGCTTTCGCGGTCAGCATCGCTTGATCGTCACCCAAGCCCCTGAGCCGTCAAACATCTTATGGGAAAATCTTGAAGTTACGGAACGCGGGCGATTCTACCGACGCTCGCTGACCAATTTTGTCACTTTCTTGCTGTTGCTGGCATCTGCTGCGATCATATCTGGTGCACAATCTGCGCAGTCGCAGTTTAAGTCGAAGATGCCGCCTACGGGGCTTTGCGATCGCTCACTCCCCCAAGTGTTTTACGGCGCCAGTATATCGTCGGCATCTAACATCCGCTGGAATCTTCAGTGGTATCCAGATAAGCAGTGCTCGGAAGGCTCGGACCACAAGAAACGGTACTACATCGCCTACGATAACGGTATTGTCAACCCGTTTAACTTCACCAACCCTGCGATTGTGAAAGATCCAAGTAATCCTCCAGTGCGATGCACGGATCCTTGCATATCTGAGGCGGTAGAAGTGACCTGCAGCACGTTGCCATGCTTCGATCAGGATCTCCTTGACGCCGGATCGACCTGCGAAACGTACCAAGCGAGC
Source organism: Pythium rishiriense (assembly GCA_023335895.1). Lineage (NCBI taxonomy): Eukaryota > Oomycota > Peronosporomycetes > Pythiales > Pythiaceae > Pythium > Pythium rishiriense. The sequence goes on from JAADVT010000791.1 coordinate 10,857, forward strand.
CACGTGCTGTACTGCCACTGCACAAACGCCCTCACCGAGCACATAAACCAGTACGGACTTGTTGATGGTGCCAAGCGTTTGTGGAAAGATGTGACACCCTGCCGAGGATTCATCAAAGATTACTTGCGCAAAAACGGCCTTATCATCGCTGCCGCTGCGGTGGTGGTGGTCGTGAACCTGATCTTGAATGTCATTCTGCGCTGCTTTGCGGACTTCGAGCGTCATTCCAGTGAGTCAGCAAAAGCGACCGCCATCGCGGTCAAGATGTTCTTGTCGCAATTCCTGAACACAGCCGTCATTGTGCTGCTCGTAAACGCCTCGCTCGGGCTCAACAGCGTCCCCGTGATCAAGGAGCTCCTAAAGGGCAAGTATAAAGACTTCGAGCGCGATTGGTACCCAACTGTTGGTATGGGCATCACCACGACGATGCTCATCAACGCATTCACGCCTCAGATCTTGCTGTCACTGCAAATGTTTGTGGTCGCGCCGATCTCTCGCTGGTGGTCGCGGCGTTCCATCCGAACGCAAAAGCAGATGGATAAGCTGTACGCCGGCCCGCAGTTTGACATTTCGCTGCGGTACCCGCTGGTGCTGAATTCGCTCTTCGTCACCATGGTGTTTTGCGGCGGCTCGCCCATTTTGCTTTTCATCGCGGCTGTCACAGCTTTCGGGACTTTTTGGTTTGATAAGCTCTCGATCATCCATCTCTACAGTGTCAACACGGCGTACGACGAAGAGTTGGGAGAGCTTGCAATCTCGTTGTTGCCATGGACGCTTGTCGCACACCTGGCGTTTTCGACGTGGATGTACGGCAACAAGGACCTCATGAAATCTACGACAATTGATCTTCCATGGTTATTGAAGCGGATCGGTCTGAAGTCACTCGTCGAGCAGTACGGGAACGAGAACTCGGAGGCATTGTACAACGCTTTTCTGGAGAAGGCGTCGCAAGTCGATGTACTGGGCAAGTACGGCTTTATCGTCAAAGTCGTGAGATCCAACGTGATGCTGGTATTCCTGTTTTTCGTGGGGTCGGTTTTGTGTGTGCTGATCTCAATGGTGTGGGTCCAATTTGTGTGGCCATTGTTGACCAAGATCTGGAACCTGCTGGTCAACACTTGCTGCGCGTCTCGGCACAAGCCGCTACAGCCGTCCGCCGGTGAAGCAGGATCAACGACACCTCGCCGCCCGTCAGCCCAAGGGGCACCACCCCCTCCCGTAATCTTGCCCGAGTTCACCGACTTTTTCCGCAAGTCAGTCAAACCCTCGTTCCGCCCCGATAAGTTACTAGGTTTCCAGCGAAATGCCGACGGCGAGTTAGTGCGCATGTGGACGGAACCCCACACGATTAATGGCGTGAAGCACATGGAAGGTGAACAAATGCGCACATGGGAGGCCATGCAGGCGCCCGTCAAGAGCTACGCGATCGAGATGAACGAAAAGTACCGTCTTGCGGTTGCCGAGATCATCGCCGCCGCGCGCCTACTCCGCGAGGCCTCAGAGAAATCACGCAAGCTGATTCCCATTCCCGTCGATGACGACGAAGAAGAGGCTATCATCGCCGACATCACTGCCACCGAGCCGGTCACGGTCAAAAAGCCGTCGGAAGGTCCAAAATCGGAGGCACTGGTGCCACCGAGCGCGGTCGAGAAGACCCCGAGCAGCCGAAGTAGCCGCAATAATAGCAGTGAGGCCAGTGCATCACACAAGTAACAGCAGGGTCTGCGAGCCCGGTGAGGTAAAAACGGCAAAGCTGGTGAAGAGCCTGCAGCGTGAGGGAGCTGCTTTAGCTGTCAAAGGATCGTAAGTACATGAGCCCAAGCAAACTTGGCGAAATCTTTCGAAACACATGGATACATTGAAGTGAAAAGCGATGTCCAATCCCCCCCTTGTATGAACCTACATTGTGTCTGATCGCTCCACGGCTGCCTCTGACTCGCGTGGCGTACGCTCGCTCCTCGTGGGAGGATTTTTCATGTTGAGCTGGGTCCCTGAGGAACGCCACCAAGCAACAAGTACGGGGACCATCGGTGGGAGAGAATGCCACGTGAGACTCTTCCGAGGAGAACGACGATGCGAGCGAACGTGACCCGGCCCACGCACACTCCGGGGTCTGTTGCCACGGCATGGACGGCGTCATTTCCCCCAGTTTCAGCCCGTGATCCGAATCTGGGGCAGCCATTCCCATCCTGATTCTGAGTTTTAGGTCTTTTCTTTTTCCCCCTCCTCCCATGACTGACTCAGTTGCGAAGTGATTTTGTTTGCGCCCAGCCACGCCACTCGGCGTCAGCCGTCCGATCCCCCCGTCGCCCCATTCAATTCACCCGATGGCCCGTGAGGACACGCCGCTGCTGCCGGCCCGCGCCGCGGCGGACGACGCCTTCCAGCTGTGCGGCGCTCCCAAGCCCACGGTCTCACTTGACGCCGACGCCCGTCCCATCGAACCCACGACGAGCGCCAATGCCAACAAGATCCTGTTTCTCGATGGGCTCCGTGGGCTCGCCGCGATCCTCGTGATCGTGCAGCACGCCGGGTACATGGGGCTCCCCACGGGCCAGCCGGCCGTCGACACGTTCTTTGTGCTCTCGGCGTTCCTCCTGACCATGATTTTCGAGCAAAAGGCACGCACGCTGCTCCAGCAACAGGCCAGCTACACGCGCTGGGGCTATGCGCTGGGCGACTACTTCGTACGCCGCTTTCTGCGCGTGTACCCGCTGTTTGCGATCGTCGCGGTCGTCCTGACGTTCTACTCGCCGCAGGAGCGGGAAAAGCTCTTTTTCGTGCACCAGCCCGAGGAGTACAGCGTGGTCAAGGTGTTGCTCTTCATTTTCAAGTACCGGTACCACGTCTTCTGGACGCTGCCGCTCGAGATCACGTACTACTTTATCATCCCGGTCTTTGTCGTCGTACTGCTCAGGCTCGGCAAGTTCTGGATCGTGCCCATGCTGCCACTCACGTACCTCGTCATGTACTCGGGGTTCTACTGGTTCCGCCTCGACCACATGCCCCTCAAGCCCCACCTGCCGACGTTCTTGTGTGGCTCGATGGCCGCGTTCGCGTACACCAAGATCGACCAGTGGATCACCAAGCGCCAGTTCAAGTTCCGCTGGTTCCACACGCTGTTGCTCCGCGCGGTCGAGTACGTGAGCCTCGCGCTGTTGTTCAGCACGGTCTTCAACGGACTCTTCTTCGACTGGGTGTACCACAACCCGATCCCACAGACGCCCGGTGGCCATTTCGTGTCGGCCACGGTCTCGGTGATCATCGTGTGCGAGATGCTGAAGCGTGGGCCCGTGTCGTCCGTGCTCGAGTGGTCGCTGCTGCGCTATGCGGGCAAAGTCAGCTTTTCGATGTACCTGCTGCATAGTTTCGTGATCTACTCGGACTGGGTGGCACATCAGCGCTCGTTCTACAACCGGTTCTTTGCGCTCTGGGGGCTCACGTTCCTTCTGAGCACAGTGTCGTACCATCTCATCGAGTACCCGTGCCAGTGGGCTGCTGGGAAAGTCGGAGCCGCGATCAAGAAGAAAGACGCCATCGAACGTCTACGAGAGGCCCCAGCGCTGCCCGTCGTCAACGGCCACATCCCAAACCACACAACCTACCGGAGTGTCTAGCTCCCCCAAGAGGAATGGATAGAATGAGTTTTTTCACCTTGGTTTCGTATGATACGTTATTACATCTATTGAATTCCTCTATGCGGCAATCGCGGGGCTTTGCGACGGCAACACCTGGGCGGCCAAGGCTTGCTCTTCGGCGTCTTTCTTCTTGATGATCTTGCCCACTTTACCCGCAAGCCACTGGCACGGGTACTCGATGAGGTAGTAAGAGACCGTGCTGATCAAAAAGACGAGCCCCCAGACGGCGAAAAGCTTGTCGTAGAACGCCTGCCGCTTGACCCAGTCCGAGTAGATCACAAAGCTGTGCAGCAGGTACATGGAGAAGCTCACTTTGCCGGCGTACCGAAGGAGCGACCACTCGAGCACGGACGAGATGGCCCCCGGCAGCAACATCTCGCACACGATGATGGTCGACACGTTGGACGAGACGAAGCGACCACCCGGGCTTTGCGGGATTGGATCCTTAAAGATCCAGCTGAACACGAGACCATCAAACAGCGTGCTCATGAGCATCGCCAGTGCACACATCTCCACAGTACGCAAGACGATTTTGTGGTACCAGCGAAACTGGAACTGACGTTTGGTGATCCACTGATCGGCCTTGGAGTACACGATCGCGGCTAACGAGCCACACAAGAACGTCGGCAGGTGAGGCTTGAGGGGCATGTGGTCGCCCCGA
>JAADVT010000792.1:0-15148 GCA_023335895.1 Pythium rishiriense
CCAGTGGTGTTGAAGGGCAACCAAGTATACAAAACTCAAGTCAGCAGGGGAACGTCATTCTCAGAGTGATGGTCACTCCGTTATGGTGCGAAAACGCAACTTCGTTGTGCAACTTGATCCTCGACTTCAACCTCTCCCCCGCGAAATGGGCCATCTCCCATCAAGCAGCACTTTTCTTCTCAGCGCGGCCATACACTAGAGATGGATAACTCGGCGCTCGGGTACGCTGCGCCGCACCGCGACGCGTCGGCTCGGGCCCACGCGACCGACGTGGCGGGGCATCGCCATCTCCGGCTCGCGTTTCTGGCGCCGTTCGTCGGCGACCACGTCGTGGAGGCGCTCGCGGCCCACGTCGCCGCGCGCTGGCGCGCGTACCGCGACGGCACGGCGCGGCTGCCGCTCGCAGTGGTCGTGCAGAGCGCCGGGTGGGGCACGAGCGGCAAAGCTTGTTTACGAGTTCAACCCTATCAACTTCATGAATGGGGGAGTCGTTTGGAAACAAATAGCCATGGAGACGCGGTGTTGCAACCGGGAATCGCAATGAGAAGGGAAAGATATCCTCCCGGACGCAAATGTACAGCACGCGCATCGCCTCACGGTGGGTGGGGTCGCTCTCTGATTCAAGCGAGTGGCCCGCCTCGCTCCCACACGAGCTCTTGGCGATTTCGTAGAGGAGTTTACTTTTACCAAATCCCGCGCTTTGTACGATGGAGAAGAACGGCAATTTCGGCCGTGATGAACGAAAGAGCGACAGGATATCGACCTTGAGCTGGGCGACGATGTCCTCGTCTCCTCGTTTCACAAACGGCGCCATGAACTCTCTTGTGCGTGCTTGCAGCTGCTCCAAGGCTTGGTCTTCGTTTGGTGTGTCCAGTGTGGGTCCACATCTGCAATATCGCCACCGCATCGCTCGAAACGTCTCTCAAGATAATCGATCAATTGGTCGAGCATGGAGTCGTCAGCGTCGATGCCGAATGCCGCCGAGAGCGGTTCATATAGGTCATTCCACTGAATATATGGGACTACGTGTTGTGGTAACAACCCGAGACGTCTCTCCTCGAACGAATTCGCGAAACCCCAGTCAGCGCGCTGGGCCCAGCTGAAGACCGCGCGAGACAGCCACGCTGACAAGGCCGCCACCGGGAGGCGCTCTTCATCGGGGTTGGCGGCCATGCTGATCTTCCACGACTCGTTTCGTTGGGAAAAGCTGAAGGTGTTGTCTGGTCGCACAAAGTTTGCTTCTTAACGACTCGTCGCGGGCCTGTTCTGAGAAAACTGAAAGATGCCACCCAAACATCCTCTCCATGTCGATCGTCTCCATCACTCTTCGCGACGACGTGTCGGAGTGGCTGCCATGCCAAGCACTGTGCTGCAGTTCGTGGGAGGGTGGCATAGGTCGCTCAGGAAGACCGAATCCGTGACAATCGCAGTTGCTCGTCACGCTCGTGTGAGTTCACATGTCGGTTGAGGTCTCGGTTGTCATTGCGTAGACTCATAGTCGACCGTAGAGCGCTAATGGAGCCCAGCGCCGGCAACCAACAGAGTCGCCCGACGCTGGCCACCGTTTGTATCCAACGCCGTTGGCAGCGGGCTCGACGGGGACGAAACTCTCCCGCCCTGATCCGATCATCACGATGTCCACCTCCACTGCCTGTCACACGTCGCATAAAATGTGTTTAATCCTTCTCTGTTTCGTTTATTTTTTCATCCTCTGTTTTACCTGTACGTACCGGATGAAATCATGTTTAGAGTTGTGAGGAGTGTTCCGGCAAAAGCGGGGGCCACAAGCATCCGGTTCTGGCACGGGTGTTCAACCAATCGGAATCCGGAGAGCCCGTCAAAAACACAAAAATGCGCGCTCGTTTAGAAACGCGCCGCTGGCGTCAGTCCCCACTTGCAGTGGTGTTTGTTTGCTGGACGCTGACTCTGGACGGGTGAAACGACCGCTCTCCTCGTTCCTCCATCTCTCTCTCTGTCTCTCTCACAACCCAAAAACAACCCCTCACAAGGTCGGAGTTGGGTGCTGCGATCAATCACACTCCAATTTTCGCTCTCTCTCTGGACCTCCTTCATCCACCGTACGCGCGGATCTCCGGACTCGATCCAGACGCGTCCAGAGAACCCAGCAAGCCCGACATGGCCAAGAAGCAAGTAGTCACCGGCGACAAGCCGGCGTCGCCCACCACCACGCGCGAGGACGTGGCCTCGCCGCCACCGGCGTCCCCGCGCAAGCCCCGCCAGGTGTCTTCGCCGTCGCCGTCGTCCTTTTGGCTGGTCGCGACGTCGCTGCTGGCGCTGGCCGTGGCCTTTGGCGTGGGCCACCAGCTCGACCGCCCGAGCGCCGGCGCGCTGCAGCTCCAGCGGCTCGCGCGCCGCGTCGCGACGACGTTCCAGTCCGTGGCTGTGCAGGTCGAGACGGCCGTGGGCTCGACGCCCAACAAGTACAAGACCGACATTGTCCACACGGAGTCGCGGGCCGTGCTGGACGACGCGCAGTGCGCTGACGCCGAGTACACGCCGGCGCTGCTGCTCGGTGGCCGCCTCGTCCACGTGACCGACGCCATGGACGGACCGGCGCTCGCGGGCACGGACAAGCTCTTTTTCATGCTCAACGGCGCCAACGACGGGCTGTACGTGTCGTGGAACAAGGACTTTGGCTGCGTCGCCAAGGCCGCGGCCCGCGCCGCCCAGTGGCTCGGCGCCGACCGCGACGAGATCGCCAACGGCGTGCGCCTGTACACGCAGATGGGGCTGCCCATCCGCGACGCGCGCGAGCTCGAGGCGTCGCGCCACCTCGTCCACATCTTGCTCGACTTTCAGCTCTGGCAGTGGCCCGGCATCCGCAAGGGCCACACGTACGTGCTCGAGAACGGCGTGACGCTCACGACCGTCGGGCTCAGCCCCAAGGTGCTCGACGTGCAGTTTTTCCTCTCGCAGCGCGAGGCCGACGCGATCCGCGCGATCGGCGAGCCGTCGCTCAACCGGTCCAAGGTCGACGGCGCGAACGCGAGCGTCGTGTCCCAGTCGCGCACGAGCCACACGGCGTTTCTGCCCGACGAGGCCTTCACGCGCGACTTTCGGCGCCGCTCGGCGCTCGTCGCGCGCCTGCCCAGCGCGTCGTACGCCGAGCGCCTCCAGCTCGTGCGCTACGGCGCCGGCGAGTTTTACCGCCAGCATCTCGACACGTTCCACTCGCGCGACTTTTTGCCCAAGGGATCGAACTTGCTCGCCATGGACGACTACACGGCCTGGACCACGTGGGTGCGCTCGACGCTCGCCGAGCTCGAGCACGACGCGCGCGTGCCCGACGACTTTAAGCCCGGCGGCAAGCTGTTCCCGGCCGAGGACGACGCGCACGTGTTTGTGAACGCTGTGCTCGAGCTCTTTTACGAGCGCGCCGTCGCGACCAACTACTTCAAGGCCGAGTCGGACCAGGCCTGGCAGACGTGGCTCCGCGAGAACCTCGACAAGAACGCCAAAAACATCCTGCCGGGCATCATGAAGAGCGACGGCAAGCCCCACTACCTGCCGCACATTGTGCGCGCGTGGGAAGAAAGGATCGCGCTGCCCGAGCTGCGCTACACGTTCCCCAAGGACAAGCCCGTGAACGGCGTGACCCACTTGTTCCGCTGGGTCCGCTGGGCCAAGGAGCGCATCACGTTCCTCGGCGACCGCGTGCCGGCCATCGCGCGCCACGAGGGCGAGCTCTTCCCCAAGTACACGGTCGCGTTCCAGAGCAAGCTGCTCGACTTTGTGATGGATGACTACTCGGAGTCGCTGATCACCAAGGTCACGAACGCCGAGTGGTACAAGTGGCTCGTCGAGAACCGCGGCCGTAACCACGTGCTGTTCCAGGCCGTGCAGGCGTTCCCACACCTCACAGAGTTGGCGATCCGCTCGTGGGAGACGCGCGTGAACGCTATGGGCGGCGTGGACGGCGACGCCTCGCTGCTCCACTACAAGATGCCCAAGTGGGTGCGCCACTTCCACCCTCAGCGGTACGTCACGCTGTTCTTGTACCTCAACAACGAGACCAAGGTCGGCGGCGAGACTGTGTTCCCGCACTCGCTCGACCGCTACAGCGACGAACACATTGAGCGCGATGGCATGAGCGAGTGCTCGAGCGGGCTCGCCGTGCCGCCGCTCGGACTCCACGCCTCGTTGTTTTACGTGCAGACGCCCGAGGGCGAGGTGGACCACATGTCGCGCCATGGCGGCTGCCCGCCCCATGAGGGCGTCAAGTGGGGCTCCAACTCGTTCATGTGGAACGCCGACGCTGACGAGGGCGCCGACCTCTGGACGACCAAGTAGAGAACCAACAAGACACCAAGCCGCGAACGCCAACGGGAAGCCGATCGCGCACCGTACGTCCATTGCCCTTCAGGTGTGGCCATGTTAAATGTTGATAGATGTTGTTTCAAAAGCAGCCCGTCGCCTGTATGTGTGAGGAGAGTATGCGCTTTTGAGTTCGCTCGTATAAATAGGTAGACAACTCCACGCTACGAGACCCCAGAGGAGTGCGTTCTTGGCGCTCTTATCTCCAAGTGTGTTGCCCCACACATCAAGTCTCCGACCATGGACGTAGAGGGCAACAACAACGCCGCATCGAGCGACGACGGCGCGTACCCGTACGACCATGACGAAGACTGGGAGGCTGACGGCAAGGACGCGTCGCGACTGCCGCACTACATGCGGCCCAACTTTGCGTCGCTATTGCCCGAGTACGCCAACGCCGAGACCGACCAGATCCGCAGCGCGTTCACGACCAACAACTTTGCCTCGCTCCAGAAGCTGCCCGCCAAGCTTGCAGCCAACGCCGTAAACCTCGCGCGCTTCGAGCACATGGACGAAAACCGGCTCGTCGAGGCCAAGGCCGCGCCCAAGATCGTGACCAAGAACGGGCTCTTCAACGCCTTCGAGTACTCGGCCTCCCGCTTCAGCCTCGCCGACGAGCTCGCGACCATGGACCGGCTCGCGAGCGAGGCCAAGCGCCTTGCGATCAGCGGCACCGACTTTATCGCGGCCAGCGACGCCAAGAAGTTCAAGTACGAGGACGCGTTTGGGCGCGACCCTCAATTTCTCACGTACCCGCACCTCCACGAGCCGTACCCGGACCTGCGCGACGAGCAGCGTCACGCCAAGTGGCTCGAGGACAAGAAGATCCTCCACGGCGCGTTCGTGCCCAGTGGGTACCGTCCGCCGGTCGACGCGACCACCCGGCTCGTGCTGCCCGAGTTGCTGGCCGAGCTACGTGACGTGCTCGCGCAGGACTGGCCCGAGGCCGAATTCTCGATCGCCGTAACTGAGGATGAGACGCTTGCCGTGCGCTTCAGCGAGGCCACGCTTGATTGCGTCGAGAGCGGGCTCATCGCCTATATGAACGTGTTCGTCAAGTCGCATCGCGTCGCGGCGAAGTACAGGCTCCAGAAAGTCGCGGAGGACTGGAACGCCAAGCCCGGCGACGGCGGACTCTACTTTGTGCTGCGCCCCCCATGGGCCAAGAATCGCGCTGCGCGTGACTTGGTGCTGCTGGTACCTAAATGATATATCTCACAATTCAATGATGTTTTTCATACTAAAAGGGTGTGTATTCATTGATTGGAAGCGTGCGTGCCGTGCGTGCTTGTGGTGGAGAAGCTCGGAGCCGCCCGCCGTTGTGTTCTACCTATATTCCTATTCTGACGCACCAACACTGATCCGCACACACATTCAAAAAAGCTGCAGCGGGGATACGCGTCTCGTCCCGCAAAGAGAAAGAGAGAGAGAACATAGGTTACTTGCCCTCGAGCTTGGACGTGAGGGTGCTCTCCATGCGCTCAAGCTGCTTGGCGAGCTCGCTAATCTGCTTTGAATGCGAGCTGATTGCTGTGAACATCTGGCCTTGCTGGTTGCGGAGTTGCTCCTGCGTCGTCGTGGTCTGGCTCAGCAACTGCATCAGCCGATTCTCCATCTCGCCCTGGGACATAACGTCGGGGCCTTCCTTGGCGGGGGCGGCCGGGGTCTCGGCTGGGGCAGCCACAGGAGCGGCCGCCGGAGCCGGAGCCGGTGCCTGGGCCGGCTGGACTTCTACGACCCCGTACTCGGCGGCCGGCTCGCTGGGAGGCAGGTAGTCGTCCTCCGGCGGCGCATGGGCGACAATGTCCTCAAACTTGCGCAGCACGCCCTTGACGATCGTCTGCATCTGCGCGAGCACGTCCATGCACGCAAAGCGCACGTGCGAGTCGAAGACCTCGATCGCGCCGACGATGTGGCCATTCGAGAGCTGTAGCGGGATGCCGGCGTAGAACGACGCGTGGAGCACGTCGCGGCGCCACGTGTTACCGGCAAAGCGGATGTCGCGCGAGAGGTCGCTGCATACGATGGGTGAGCCGTTGCGGCACGTGTGGGAGGCGAGTGCGAGCTCGCGGCCCACGGGACCGGGGATCGCGGCCGACGAGATGCCGAACTGGCCACACACGAGGTACTCATCGCTCTCGAGCAGGCCCACGAGCACGACCGGGCACGAGGTCGCGATCGAGGCCATCGAGCACATGTTGGAGATGGTCTGCTTGAGGTTCGAGGTCTCGAGCGCGCGCACGAGCACGCGCACGGACCGGAGGCGCTCGAACTCGTCCTCGAGCTCGAGCGCCGCGAGGTACACGTCGCGGTCGGTCGGGCTCAGGTGGTCCTGCGTGACCGGGTAGGGCACCTCGTAAAAGTCCTGGAGCGGCACGCACGCCTCGTTCATGCACAGGTGGCAGTCGCTCGCGCTGGCGCCGAGCCCCGAGGCCGACGAGAACGACTCGCGGCGCGCGTTGGTGGACGACGCCGTGCTCGACTTGCGGCGCTGCTGCTGGCCGTGGTGGCCGTGGTACAGGTCCTTGGCGCTGTGGGCGCGCTTGTCCGACATGGGCGAGCGCGCGCCGCCGGCGCCGCCGCTCTGCGACGCGTGCGAGAACGAGCTCGTGCGGCCGCCCACGGACGACAGGTCGCTCGTGCTCGCGGTCGTGGTCGCGGTCGAGGGCGCCGAGAAGATGCGGTCGTAAAAGTCGTCCTGCGCGCCGTTGACGTTGGAGCTGAGCTTGCAGCTCACGCAAATGCGCGTGTTGGCGGCGCTCTCGTCGCTCGAGGACGACGACGACGACGAGCTCGTGGGCAGCACGCCGTCCGACTTGCGCGACATGGAGCAGTGCGAGCAGACCACGGCCGTGCACTGGCGGCAAAAGTACCGGCGGCGCAGCGGGTTGAACGACTTGCCGCACACGGAACACTTTTTGGCCTTTTTGTCGTGCTGCGGCTGCGCCGCGGGCGGCGCCGACTGCGAGGCCGTGTTGGCGAGGCTCGACTGGGACGACTGCGAGACGAGCGAGGCCTGCGAGGCCTTGTGGTCCTGGCTCGAAAGCGTGGCCGTGGAGCCGCGCTGCGTGAGCGAGTCGGAGCTCGCGGTGCTCCGCGCGTGGCGGCCGCTGCCCGTGGCGCTGTCGGCGTCGTCGTCAAAGTACTTCCAGAACCGGCGCGAGTCCATGTACTTTTGAAAGTGCTCGACGACGTAGTTGCTCTCGTCGTCGAGGTCGGCCAGCGTGTAGTGGTCGGCCGAGTCGAGAAAGTCCTTTTCCCACACGACGTGGTGGATCACGTTCATCGAGAGCAGCCGGCGGCCGATGAGGTTGGCGTGGGACCGGTCCTTCGCGAGCTCCTCGGCCACGAGAAACGCCACGAGCTCCTCGCCGGTCGCGCACCGCACGGCGAGCTGGCTGCGGATGCGGATTGGCGTGAGCGGCAGCGCCTCTTTGAGCCGCGCGATCACGGGCTCGAGGTCGCGCACGCCAAAGAGCGGGTCGAGCCCGACCGAGTCGAGCACGCGCACATTCGTGCCGAGCGCGTGGACCCAGAGGTCCCGGTCTTTGCGCGACTTGGTGCGGAAGATGTACTCGGTGGCCGGCAGCAAGCCGCCCTTGCAGTGGACGTCAAAGCGCCGCGGAAACTTTTGCGAGGTCTCGAGGTCGCTGATGTCGGTCACTTCGATGCCCGGGCCGAGCTCGATGGCCGCGAGCCGCGTGGCGTCGCGCTCGCGCTTGTACATGACCATCCAGCGGCCCTCGAGGCGCACAAAGACGTCCGACCAGGTCGAGAACGCGCCGCCCTTGAACTTGACCTCGAGCATCCCCGAGAGGTGCTGCAGCTTCTCCAAGTGCTGGCCATGGTGGTGGTGCTGGGGGTGGCCCTGAGGAGGATGGCCGTGGTGGCCGTGGTGGGTCGAGGACCCCGAGCCGTTCGAGTAGGTGCCGCTGGACGTCGGCATGGCTCGCGCCGGCGGTGGGGACTATGCCGGGGTGTCTAAGCCTGCCGGGAGGATGGAGGAGGGGTTGGGAGGTCTAACGGAGACGGCGTCCGCGCGGTGCGGGGAGCGAGGGGCAGGGAGAAGTGGCGGACGCAGCGGTCGTTCCCCCCTGTTGGACGGCTCGGAAATGTCGGGCTCGAGCGACCGGAGCACACACGGTGGGCACCAACGCGCGAGAGAGAGCGCGAGGAAGGCAAGGCGTGGAGGAAAAAAAGAGGTGATGCGAAGGAGCGGGGGCTCCCCAGTCGCGCGCGGATAGTCCCCGTTTCCAAAACACTCTCTAAACGTGATTTTTTGAGGGGCGAAAAACGAACTCCCGGCACACTTCCTTGGGTTCTGGTTCCCCCCTCACTGTTTACCGTCTGGGGATCTGGGAGGTCAAAACACCACCTGGACACGAGACCTCTTGTGCAAAAACGATTCGGACCTCAAGTCATTTGCACTGTGGGCGCGCCGCCATCAACTGCTCGACGGCCATCAGTTCCCCTACCCGCCGCCACAGCTCTCCATGCTGGCTGAGGAGGGGACCCTACCCCTAAGCGACGGGCTCTGTACCCACCTTGCGAGGGGGAGACCGAAATCGGAAATCTCGGTCGTGAAATCGCTCGCGCCAAGAGAACGAGGATCTTGAATCTGCCATCCCCACAAAGCGACGACAAGTGAGCCTTCGCTCGTGATCTTGAGTTGGCGTTCATCGTGTGCATCCAAGCCCGCGTCTGATCGTGCCGCGCATATCTCGCATCCTGGCAGGCTGCCACCTGGGGCCAATTTCCAGCGTGAACTAATGGTGTTTCCAATCTCTCAATCTCCTCCCCCTCCCTCCCTCTCGCTCGGAAAAGAGAGAGAGAGAGAGAGAATAAATGCGTGGACAAAGCGCGTGGCGGCACGAGGGCTCTGGCAACTTACCGTATGATGGTTTGTGCCACTTTCTTCCACCAAACGATGGTCTTCTGCGCGCGCGCGTTGGGTCGGTCCGTCCACATTTTTTCACGTTCCCGTCGGCGTCCTTGCTGGTCACATGGTGAAGTCAGCAGACGGAGAGAAAGCGAGGTCTGGCTTTTTTTTCGACGTGGCCACCTTGACAACCAACACAAAGTTTTGTGTTGGGTTTTGAGCAAAACCCAACAAAAATCGGTTTTCTAGTGTAACCGTAAACGGTTTTGGTCCCACTGCTTCTTGAACCGGGCAGACCGTACTTAGTGGGTTCGGTTTTGGCGCGAAAGATGACTGAAAACACACTCCACCACCACCAGCACGGCGCAACGACCTGCTGCGCTGCAGACCGTCTTCAAGCGAGGCATGCACGCCTAGCCGCTATACGGATGTGGCAATATTTCCTGGCCTGCCATCGAGCTTGGACGAGTGCTCCGGGTCCGTTCCAGGAGCTCGAGCTTCGTGGGGAGCTCGCTGTCAGCCAGGCTGAGTCGCGAGGGGTCTCTTGTTGCTGTGAGCCTGCTTCGCCAGCAACCCATGCATTTTTCTTGATCTCGCATTCCGACAACACGTCAGCCTCGCAGAACAGCGGCGATGGTCCAGTTGCGGTTCTACCTCCCGCCAAAGATGGATCCTGATCGCGGTCGAGGCCGCCGAGGAGCTACGGTCGTAAGCGCGCGTGGTGGCGGCGACTCTAGGCAGCACGCCGTTGCGGGTCGCGTGACATGGAGCAGTGCGAAGCCGATCGCGGCCGTGCACTGGCGACTGGGCGGAGTAGTCGCCGTTAAAAGAGTTGAAGTCTGGCTACTTCCTGGATGGGATGAGGGTCCTCACCTGGACTCCAGTGTACCCGATTACGGGAACATTTGTAAGTTCGCAGTTGAGGAAAAAATCGTACCTAGTGGATTTTGGCGCGAAAGATCACCAACGTCCCCAGTCAACACCACACCATGGCGCTGTGTGCCAAGGGCAAGGAGCTGCTGCGCGAGCTCCAGCGCAGCGACTGGCTGTCTCCGTACAACGTACGACTGGCGGTATTATATGGATGAGGGACTAAGTGCCTTGATTGTTTACGCTCTGACGCCGCCTTTTTCCTCCCTGTGTGGGCGCCGCCTCAGGATGAACTCGTGCGCCAAGTGATCGAGGAAGTCGGCATTCTCCACGACCAGATCTCCGAAAAGCTCCGGTAGGAACGCGTCCAGAAGGAGGGGAATCTGCGATGTGGAAGTGCGGTGCATTAAAGAGAGGGTATGTTGGGATTTGGTGTGATGCAGAACGTTTGGCGACGAGATCGACCAGCACCAGTCAGTGCACTGCGGGCTCATCGTGAACCACCAGTGTCTGCTGCGCAACAAGCGATGCGTTCTTGCCTATTTGTACGTTTCGCTGTTACATCTCTAGTGAGGGGCTCGTATGGGGAAGGAACAGCGAGTTTACACTGTTCACTCGTAGGCATGAGCGCGCCGAGAAGATCAAGAACCTGCGGTGGGAGACCGGCACGATCATCCCCACGCACCTCGCCTCCAAGTGAGTTGTACACTGTGCCTTTGGTTGGTGTGCGTTCAAGTTGGCTCACGTTGCGCTACTCTTTATGTTTTGTGTTTTTTGACAGCCTAAACCCGCGCGAGATCCAATTTTTCCACTCGTACGACCAGATCCTTACCGACTACATGGCCGACTTTGAACTCGACCTCACTGCCGTACGTTTTCGTTCTTCTCTTCGCGTCAACGGCGTTGAAAGCTCGAAGCCAACGCTTTTCTGTGTGTGTGTGTGTGTGTGGATGGAACCGCAGGACGCCAAGCCGCCCAAGGATCTCTACGTCGAGGTGCGCGTCCGTCAGGACTGCGGCGAGATCATGACTGAGAACGGGCTCGTGAATCTCGAGGCCAACTCGACCCATTTCCTGCGGCGCGTCGACGTCGAACAGCTCATCCGCCAGGGCTTGCTCGAGCAGATCCAGCACTGATCCACACGTCCTTTCGAGCTCGTGAACTTCACGCATCCATTGGCTGAAAATACCATCTGTACCCTGTTTTATGACGTCTGATTGGCCAAAATATTGTCCATCAGCGCAGCCAACCACACCTGCCGCTCACCACAGTCTCCGATATCTCCGCCCATTTTCCATTCGAACAGCGATGGCGACGACGGCCTCGCAGGTCGCGGCCGCGCACGCCGCGCTCGCGCGCAACCTGCTCTCGTCTGTGCTGGCGCTCGCGTTCCCGGATCATCTCGTCTCGGACGCGGCCGCGCAGCGCGAGTTCGTGCTCCAGCTGCCGCAGCTCCGTGCGCTGCTTTCCCAGCACAACGTGTTCGACTTTGTCACGGACGGCAAGGCGCTCGACAAGTTTTACACGCGGCTCTTTGAGCTCATCGACACGGCCGCGGGCGTCGACAAGCCCGTCAAGGCCGCGGCGTTTGAGCTGCTGCTCGTGGCCGTCGAGCAGTGCCCGCTTGACGCGCTCGAACAGCTCGCGCCCAAGCTCACGGAGCGCATCCTCAAGATGGTCAAGTACCTCAAGGACGCGCCGCGCGTCGTCGCACTCGCGAGCGACGTGGCGCGCGTGCTTGTGCGCCACTCGGAACTGTACGCGCCCGACGTGCGCCGCGATCTCCACGATTGGCTCTCCAAGCTGCTGCCGGCGAGCGTCGCCGTGCTCACGGATGTGGTCGCCAAGACTGAACCGCTCGATGGCGATGACGTGGCGCTGTTCCGAAGCGTCGTGGGCGTGTTTGTCGAGCTGCTCGAGGTCTCGCCCAGCGCTGTGCGTAGCACGCAAGGCAAGCTCGAGGCCGCGGTCGCGGCGCTCGTGCTGTACAACCCGGCGATCAGCAGCGACGCCGACGCGGCGCGCAGCGCTGCGCAGTGTCTGGCGCTGGTCTCGAACGCCTCCGACAAGTCGCACGCGCTGTGGAAGCAGATCGTCGACAAGGCCGTTGAGATGGCCCACCAGCTCGTGGATCCGGTCGCGGGCAAGCGCCTGGTGACGGCTGCGACGCTGCCCACCGGCATGAAGGTCTGGCTCCGCGAGACCGCCGGCTCCCATGGCGCCGCCGACCTGGAGGCGCTCGCCGTGTACCAGCGAGCTCAACTTTTGTTGCAGCGTCTCGACGTGGTCGTGCGCGTGCTGGAAGCGAGCATGGCGAACCGCGCCGTGTCGGAGCGCGAAGTGCAGCTCGTTCTCAACGACGTGATCGCGCTCACGCGCCGCCTCGTGACCGTGCGCGCCCATGAAGTCGGCAAGCAGAGCGCCATCTCGGAGGACGGCTTCCGCCTGCCGGTCAGCGTCGTGTACGGCGCGCTGCCGCAGCTGCATGCGCTCGGCCTGCGCTGCCTCAACGCCGTAGTCTCGCGCGCCGGGCTCTGTGCGCTGCGCCACGCCAGCAAGATCGCCAAGGTGCTCATACTCGCGTCGGAGAACGCCCATGCTGACGCCCACACGGCGCTGTACGAGTCGGTCGCCGTGTGTGTGCGCGTGCTGGGTGCGAGTACGCTCGAGAAGATCGGCCAGCCGCTGCTCGACCACGTTGTGACGCAGTGCAAGCGGGATCTGTTGGACAAGGAGGCCACGGCCAAGAAGAGCGACGCCGACGACGCCAAGGGTGCCACCGACAATGGCAAGAGCGGCAAGGGCGGCAAGAACAAGAAGCGCAAGCGCGCCATCGGCGATCTGTCGCAGCTCACGGCCGAGGCGGCGGCCAGCGGTGCGCGGTTCCTCTCGACGCGCAACCAGCGCGTGCTCGTGGACAACGTCGATGCCGCGCTCGACGCCATCGCGGCCTGCGTGGCCGTGTACGGCAGTCTGTTGCCGAGCGACACGCGCGCACTGGCCAGCGACGTGGCGCTGCTCGCCGTGCAGCAGCAGACCAAGCGCCGTGCCATGTCGACAGCGACATTGTCGTGTGTCGATGGCATCGACAGCGTCGCGGTGCTGCTGCTCACGGACGCCTCGACGGCCGACGCCAACAGCGCGCACGCCATCAACCTCGTCAAGAGCGTCGACTACTGGGCGTCGTCGCGTTCGTCGTCGCTGCTCCATCTCGCAGCGCTCAACGTCGCCGAAGCGCTTGTGCACCCGCGCGCGCCGCCGCTGTCGCTCAACTTTGACAGCGCGATCCAGGCCCACACGGCGCCTACGTCGGCGACGAGTGGCAACGGCTTTCTGTCTCGTTCGGGGCCGATGGTGCCGGCTGCGGCGGCGGTGCGTGGTCGCATGGACTGGGACCGTGAGGACACTGAGGAGAAGACGACGGTCGAGACGAGCACGAGCGAGCGTGACGAAGGCGCCACGGCCACGAAGCGTGCCAAGGTGAACGAGGAAGACGATGACGACGTCGCGATGGCCGAGCCCGAACCCGAGAACAAGGTGGAGGCGACCGAAGAAGGCGGGGAGGAAGAGGACGACGACGAGGAAGAAGACTACGACGACGAGCGGCCGGTGGCGAAGGACGCCGCAGGCGACGCCGAGAGCGAAGGCGACGACGCCGAGGACAACGAAGAAGAGACGACGGCGCCGGCGAGCAAGGCTTCTGTCGGCAACGACGATGAGGACGACGATGAGTTCCCGGACATTGTGGTAGATGACGAGGATGACGAATAATCTGTCCGACATGGAATAGACAAAAGACAGACAAAGCGTTTGCTCGATTGAACACGTGTATTTATGCTTTTCAGCGCTTGCAAGTAAGCCAATGGAGTGGCGTTTTGGCGTCCAAACGTGCTCGGTGTGCCTCCTCCGAGCTCGCGAGTTTGTTGTTGTTCTCCATCGAGTGCTTAAAGTTTTGTGGTGCCCTCCGGAGCCAGCGATCATCGGGCTGTCGATGTCATCTCGGCGCGCATGTGACTTGGTTTTTTTTCCCCGGCTGTGCTCATATCCCCGTCATCCAAGTGTCTCTTGGAAGCATCTCAGTTATGAGATGCTTTTGTAGAACACCTGTTGGCAACCAGTGGCTGTCACCGCCTTCGAACCAGCCGGGCAAGGCAACGACAAAACAGCCAAACACCCCGCGACCGCCTGGTCGCTGCTCTTGGCTGACGTCCAGCATGCCACCAGCTTCCACCAACAATAGCTTGCACAGCGATGGCGTGGCCGTTGCGGCCTCTGGGATCCCGAGCGGGTCGCGCGTGGCCTCGACGCACTCGTTGACAAACGCGTCCGACTCGGCGTTGCGCTGTTCCACCACGTCTCGACCCACTAACCACGTCGCCGTCGATGGATGTTTTGTGGCACGACATGTCCTCAAAGAGGTGGCAGTACAGCGCATACAGCGCGTACGGGCTGGCGCTCGAGATGAAATTGATGTTGTCGTCGTTCGGGACAGCGCGCGAGAAGGTCTCCAGGAACCGCGTCACGAGGTAGACAATCGACCGCGGGCGCAGCGGCAATGTCGTCGGAAGCCCAGCAGCTGGACCGAGCGCACTCACTTGATGGGCCGTGTCCAAACTGAAGCCGGGCGCGTCCGAGATCGCGATCGCGTCGTCCACCGAGCACTCTTCGGCGCCATCCGCGCCCCTCGTCGACTGGTCTCGCCGGCGCTTGTGTCCTGCGCGCTGCTGAGCGTGGCGCACTGGACGGTGAGAGGCGCTGCCATTTTGGATCGCAACCTGTCCATTCCATGGCGACGTTGCGGCGCCGTCGTCCACCGCGACGAGCGCAAAGGTGTGGTCGTGGGGCAGCGTCACGGCCACGGGCACGAGATCGCCGTCCGCGTCGCGCAGCAGAAAGCGTGTGGAGCACCGCAAGTGGAGGTGCAAGCGTTCTCGACCGTCTGGTCGGACGTGCCTGTGTACCAGCACACGCGCTGCAGCGCGCTGCCGTCGGCCGTGTCGACGTGGGTCTACTCCTTGAGCGCCTTTTCTTTTCCTGATTTCGTGGGGAAGGTCGGGGGGGGGG
>JAADVT010000793.1:0-15091 GCA_023335895.1 Pythium rishiriense
ACCCGCCCCCCCCCCCACGCGTCGCTTTTCCAATCGATGTGCCCAAGACTAATGCCAAGGACGAAGCTGTTGTGTCCGCTGTGGAGCTCTTCCAATCTTCTACGTCAGTGATCAGTCGGTTCCGCTGCAAACGGAACTGGAAGGTGAGGAGGATCTGGGCGGAAGATCCACCGCAACCGATTGTAACGTGTAGTAACCAACAACCAACTCCACTGTAGAGACCACCCAGTGAGGAGTGACTTCAACAAGAGCTCCATGCGATTGGCCTGTCGCGTGCACGCGTGGAAGGGCCATAACTTATGTTCCTGACATGTTCTGGAATTTTGGAGAACAGAACACGGCAACGCCGCAACTGCACCGGAACCCCCTTTGCATGGACTCGGATAAAATGGCACCATTTTTGACAATCTCCAAGCTTGAAAGCCGGCACTTTTGACGATTTCATGTCGGTTTCACTGGAACGGAGAGGACAGCTCCGCCTAACAGAACTTCCACGAACACGTTTTATCAGAGTGGAGTGGCGTGCGTGGCAGTCAGCCCTCCCTCCACTGTTTAGGATTGAGGAACAGGGAGGATGAAAAACAGGAGGAGCAGAGACTCCTTGGCCACCTCGTGCTGAACGTCCGTACTACACCGATCTCTTCTTCAACTCCGCGGTGTGGTACTGTATTCCACCAGCCAGTTGCCTTGGTTCTCCTCTCTTCGCTTCTACTCGTGGCCGATCGTGCCCACGACCCCCCGCGCCATCGTTGAACAAAGAAGGCGAAGTCATTGTGCAATTTACCCGCCAACCTCGTTTCTCCTTCCCCTCCAAGCCACCATGAAGTTCGCTGCTCTTGCGCTCGCTGCCATCGCCACGGTCGTCGCCGCTGACGACAAGGTCTGCGACACCATCGGCCTGATCCAGGTCGTCGGTGGCGCGAACGGTATCAAGTGCGCCACTGACTCGGGCTACTCGGCCACGTCGGGCGCGTTCCCTACCGACGCGCAGTTCAACGTGCTCTGCTTCAACGACGCCTGCGAGGCGTACCGCAACGAGCTCAAGGCCAAGGAGCCCGCCGAGTGCATCATCAAGGGCGTCTTCTCCAAGGACACGCCGCTTTACGCCACGCTCATCACGCCGATCGAGGAGGAGTGCAAGAAGCGCCGTGGCGAGACCTCGGCCCCGCCCGCGACCACTACGCCTGCGCCCGTGCCGAGCACCAAGCCGGTTGTGACCCCCGGCCCGGCCTGCTAAAGTATACCGACATCGCGCTCGTACGATACTCCACGCCAGCAGTGGCTCTCCTGCGCAACGCGGTTCACCATTGCGTCGTACCTATTCACACACACACCCAACCGTTTTGATACATGTCAGATGTGACCAATCGATCACATTCGTCAACTCTACGTGTTTTCTGTACTTGTTTGTTGGCATGGTCGTAGGCTCTGTTGGCTTTGTGTGGATTGACGCCTTGCCAACCATTGTCGTTGTGTAGAGCAACTGCCCGAAGAGTTGAAGGCATGCTCGAAACTACTAGTATCCACTACCGATCCCGTTTCCGAAAGGATGGCAGAGTGGCTAACACGAACCAACAGAGACATTGGCTACAGGACCTTTAGGGCACCTTCACGGTTTTCATCGATCGCATCCGGGTTTTGTCTTTTCGTCCCTGTCGCGCATGACGAGTGACAAGACTCACACATATCTGTACGATTATTTCGTCTGTTCAATCGTGGATTTCGCTACGAGAAAGCGGGTGGTCCGTCACGATAACGACGAAGATAAACCGTTGCACGAAACGATAGAGCCCGATGAACTGGAGCTACACATTGCAAGATCCAAAGCCAGCTACCGGTCAGGACACCAACTTGGGTCCACGTTCGTGATCATTAAAAACCAATGGTTCTGGAGGAGGATTCTAAGCGCCACCGCAGACAGCAATGGACTCTCCACGGAGAAAAGAGAGGTCCCATCCTTGCACGAGCGCCTAGCTCGCACCTGCACGTGTACGCTATCCACATCCTGCCGTGCCGCAGTCGCTAGTTCAAGAACGCCAGTCTGGTTCGCCTCCCCAGCATGAAGTGTTGAATCCGATGCGCGAACTCGTGGAAGGAACGCCTGCACGTTGTGGGCCACAGGGTTCGCCATTCCTTCCGTGCAAGTGGCCACCATCGATCTCATCCATTTCCACCACACACCCACAGAATGATCACACGCACCCAAAGCATCCAGTCGAGCAGCAATCCACTCGACATGGTGATGAAGGCTTGCTCAGCCGTCAACTTGGCGCTTGCACCTATTCCGATGTTGAAGAAGCGCCGAGTACTGTGCCGATCGCCAAACAGTACAGTACGAGCTGGAGTCCAGGACGAACGTGAAAAAAAAATCGTCGAGATTCTGACGAGGACTGAAGTTGAACTAGCCAGAAGCTGTCAGCCGGGCCTTGTTTTTCGGAAGGAAAACAGAAACAAAAGAGAGCAAGAAAATGGAACCAAACCAATCTCCTTCGCAGCAGGACGAATCCGGTGCTCCACGGTGATGACCACTGTCAGCGACGAACGATCGCCTGTCTTTCCTGCTCCTCCTCCTCCTCCCTCGTTTCACCCAGTCTCCTCCACCGTGGCCGGGAGGAAGAAGCGTTGGCATGCGATCTTACGTGTCAGCACCGCCTCCCTCTCGGGCAACGGAGCTACTTACTCACTTACCCACACGTTCTGGGGCTGACTGCCACCGACGCTCCATTCCACTACCGTGACTCACACTGACATGGATGAGGGAGAGCGAGAGGAGCTCTCGCTCCCTCGAGGGCGCTCGTGGGCCAGAGAGTTCCTTTGGTCTGGACTCCGCCTAACGATGACTGAAGCACGCCGTGGATGGGAGGGGAGGCAGCACAACCGCGCCTGTCGCGTGTGCAGACAGATCCGCTCGGTGAGATGGGCCACCACTCTGATACATTAGGTCAAAATGAACGTTGGATTTTATTTGGATATTTGGTGCAACCCGCACCTAGAACACCGGGAAACCCGGGTGCAACCAACCAACATGGAGTCTCACGACATGACGGCCACGGATCTCGGCTACGCGAGTTTTGGCTGTCATGGGATGCCACGGTGCCACCTTTGCCGAGACCGCTGACTTGGCCTAGCTCAGAAAAACCGAGAGAACAAAAAGCTCGAAGAAAGCGAGTCCCAGCTTTGATTTCGTGGATCTCCACGAGATTTTTTTTTCTTGAGCACGTCCGATTCCACATCAACAACCCGCCGGGTCAAGTCTCTGGTGAAACTCCAGCGTGCAATCCGTCGTCTCGTGAAACTCTCAGATGGTTCCGTTGAAGAAGTCGGAGGCGTTGAAGTTCGGGAAACGCTCTGGCCCACGCGCCGTCCCGTCGTTGGCAACCTGGCTGCAAGCCGAAGGGCAGCGCAATCAATCATGGTGGGCACTCCTAGCTGCCGATACTACTGTTGTAGCACTCCACAGTAACGTTGCAAGCGAGGAGGAAACGGGTGCGAGGAAGTCAGGGTTGGTTGACCTTCTGGCCTTCCCTGCCACGGACGTTCCCTTTTCCCTCCTCTCTGACTTGCGCCACGCAGGTGCCACTGGGTGAACACAGTCTTCTTCCCACTCGTGCCTCGGCCTCGTCCACAAAGACCGGCCATGGAACGTTTCCAAATTGCGTTCCCGTCCAGCCACGTCGGTCTCGTGCACTAGATGGCGGCCCCATCTCCCTCCTCTGCCCCATGCGGTTGCCACCTCCGACGCCAGCACAGCCCATCCCTCTCTGGAGCTGTTCCTCCGCTGTGCTCGGCTCCTCCTCCTTCTCCTCCTTCTGCTTCTGCTGGTCTGACCCGACAGACCGATCAGCTGATCGCTCCGCTCCTCCTCCGCGTTTGGTCATTGTGCAATTCGCCTTCCACCACATTAACGGTCCTCCACCAGCCTCCTCTCCAACCACGATGAAGTTCTTCGCTGTCCTCGCTGCCGCCACGGTCGCCGTCGCCACGGCCGACAACTGCTCCCTCACGGCCCTCGGCCCGGTGGTCCTCGGTGCCAACGGCAACGCCTGCACGGCCAAGTCGGGCATGAGCTTCCTTCCCCCGTCGGTCCCGGATGCCGCCACCGTCAAGAAGCTCTGCGCCGCCCCGGAGTGCAAGGCCCTCCTCGCTGAGCTCAAGAAGGCCGCGCCGAGCGAGTGCACGGTCGACATCGCCACCCCGCCGCTCCAGCTCTACGCGGAGCTCCTCACGCCGCTCGAGGCTGCGTGCGAGGGCTCGGCCCCGACCACGGCCCCGTCGACCCCGACCACGACCGCCCCCACCACTGGCTCGGGCAGCCAGACCAAGCCCACCCCGGCCCCGACCACGGCTGACACCTCGTGCTAAATTCGCACAGGTAGCGTATGACTGGCGTATCGGTCCGCGCGAGTGACCCCACCGTCGACCGCCTTCCAGTCGTCATCATCTCTTCTCTATTGCTGCTCTCCTGGCGTGTGCCTCCCCCTTGGCTAGTGGTCTCTCGATCCGTGAGGACGAGGCCCCAGTCGTTTTGTATCGGCCGCCCAGACATCCCGCGCATTTGGTTTTGCGTCGTATATAATCCCTAAAATCCACAGCGCTCTTCCGCCTGTACCAAAAAAAAAAAAATGTTTGTGTCTTTGATGTAGATGTCGTAATGTATCGCAGATGGTGTTCGTGGCATCGGCTGACAATTCCCATCGCGCCCCCTCGGTGTCGGAAATGGTCGTGATATCTCTCCCGCGCTGACATCTCCGAACCCACGACTCGCTGCCCCCCATGGCATCATGCCATCCTCCTGTTGTGCGACGGGGGGTTCGAACGCCTTAGAAGAGAATTGGAATTGACGCCACGGCTAGTATTCATGATCGTGCCTCCATCTGGCACAAGTGGACAGCACGGCTTGGGAACGCATGCCGACCCACCTCACCATCCAGGACTCTCCTGTCGCTCCACGGCCATGCATCGCAGCCTGTCATCACCACAATGTACTAGAATAGCATATCTCCCTGCAATAGTGACATCATGATGTCACTACGGACCCCATGACTGTTTTCCTAAAATACCTAAATGTACCTCGTGATCAGCCCCATTTCCTCAGAATTTGGTGTATAAAAATTAGTTTTTGACAGTCGTGATCACCACAAGCCGATGCGATGGCATCAGTACTCGCGGCTCGTCACGGCGCGCGCTCGCGACCCATAGACGCCCGGCACCTCGTGGGGCCTCTGGTGGTCGCTGCCCCCATGGGGTGGCCACCACGCGCGCTCCACGGGCGCACTCGTAGACCGCTCGAACAAGACGGGGCGTGCCGAAAACCGGTTCTCGAAACTCCCACGCGGGACGCCTCCGAACTCCCGGGTCTCCGATGCGCTGTGCGGGATCGCCACGGGAAGCGACAGCGCGTGGCTCAGCACGTGGTGGTTGCGCAAGCGAGGCAGCACGAGCGTCGGCTCCTGTGGTCGGAAGAACACGCGAGGCCGCTGCTCCAACGGAGGCAGCGGAGAGCCGCTGTGGTACGGCTGCTGGACCGGCGACCGGACTCGCATCGCTAACACGTCATCCTGACGAGCCGGTGCTTGTACTGTATGTTGTCGCTCGGTCAGCGCGTCGCCGTGGTGGGCAGACGCATGGCTGCTGTGAGTGGCTGGGTGGGCGAGAGGATGGTCGCTTGGTTGGGCCGCGTGGCGCAGCTCGAGTAAAGCCGAGATCTGGGACTGCTCGGCGCGCTGCTGGAGCTTCTTGCGGTTCTGCCATCGGCGCTGGTTGTTGTTGGCGAGCCGCCGGTGGTGGTCGCACAGCCGGTGGCGCTCACCGTTGGGCTTGAGCGCGCGCGCGTTCTCGCAGCGCTTGCTCGTGTACTCGCACCGCTGTGGGTGGGGCGTCGGCGCGTTCGGCGAGAAGAACGGCGCCGTCACGCGCGACGTCGAGTGGGGCGTCTGTGCGGGCATGGCTCGCTTGCTTGTGAGGATCCACGAGCGTGTGCCGTGCGTTTCCGAGAGTCGGGAGATCTGGACGTCCGACTTGGCCAATTCGGAGAAAAGCGAAAATGGACCGAAGAAAGACCCCCAACTGGACTTTCGAGTGGCTGGGTGGATGGATGTCTCGCGAGGTGGTGGGGCTTGCTTGCCAGAGTCCCATAGTGGATGCAAAAGCAAAGAGGGATTGGGAGGGAGGAGGTCCTTTTGAAGGACCTCCTCCTTCTCGGCTCTGGAAGACGAGCCGGGTGAGATTTTGACCGTGGGAGAGACCCAGACTGGTCTAATATATGAGAATGCTTTGGGGGCTGGACTGGACGGATCGTAGGTACAGTGGAAGTGAGACCGTCATTGTCCAGCCAAGAGTGGCCGTATCAGGGTGAGATTCGGGCGATATTTTGAACAAGACCGCGGCTTTACCTTAGAAGTGTGTCAGGCACACTTTGCGACTCGCGGGGACGCGATGGAACGGCACAGGCAAGACGCCCACTGGCCAATACAGTAAGGACGTGGCGACGGATGGTGTCTTCTAGAATACCTTGACAGTCCAGGCCCTGGACTGTCCTGGACTCCAGGCCCTGGGGCTCAGCGCGCGAGGTCCTGGTCGACATGTGACTCCTGAGTCAACGAATGCGAGTTTCCCACAAGTCAGATTGTTCAGGGAGAGGTACTATTACTACTTAGCAGACGGCAGTTCACAAGAGTTGGAGAGACAACACTCCCAGACGGGTTGACCCCTCGTGGGCTGTGGTCTTCCGGGCGTGGACTGCGCGGTACACAAAGAGGAGCGACGTGGGTCCACTCGTGTCGCCGGCTCACATCCAGCGAGTGGATCGACGGCAAACGCAGCGCCGGGGCCGTCGACGCCGACAGCGATGGCGACGCGGGCTTGGCAACGAGCGCGACGGCGGCCGCCGCCAGCATGGGCAGCCGTTGCGCGTCCAGCAGCAGCGCGCGCCGCAGCACGTCGTGGCTACGCAGCCGTGGCAGCACCAGTGCGTGGGACGAGACGCCCCCCGCCACCACGGAGTGGGGCAGCTTGGTCTGTGGCACTTGGCGCAGCAGCGCCGCTGGCACGCGCGACGGGTCGCGGAAGAGCAGCGTCTTGGACTGCTTGCGCTGGCACTGCTGCGAGAGCGAGGTCTGGCGCAAGTGGAACTGGCAAAACTTGTGGCGCTCGCCGCTGGCCTTGCGGGCACGCGGGTTGGTGCACGCCGTCGCGCGGTACACGCAGCGGTCGTCATCGGTCTGTGTATTAGTGGTGGTCGACGCCGTGGTCGAGGGCGACGACGGCGAGCCCATGGCTCGCTTCGTGGGCTTGGCGACCAGCGGCCGCAGCGGCCGGTTCGACGGGCTGATCCGCGGCGCGAGCGTGTCCGGAAGCGGAGGGCTCGCCATGGGGGAGGACGGTGTGGATCACTCGGGTCAAATCCGCAAGTGACGCTCCTCCTGCAAACGAGCGGTCGATGTAGCCACCAGCACTTCGACATGGCCCGATCCTATCCATGGCCATTGGATTTCTCGCTGGATATCTTGGACTGGAATGTGGCCATTTTGGCAATCGACTGGATTTTCAGCCCTCTGCCCCATACCAAGTCAAACGGGACCATACAAAGTTCCATATAGTGAAATGTACTACCGGCAGCGAGATCTCAGACTCCCTTCCCAAACAATCGGTGAAAAAATCCAGTGCGTGAAAGCCCTCTGCGCAAAAAAATCCAGTGGGGGGTGGATAATGTACTTAGATAACGTCGTTGGTCACACGGTCGTACCATTGTCGTGGTACAGGACAGGACACTGCGGCTTCAACTTGGAGCCTCTTTCGAACCAAATACCTGTTCAAAACGATACACCCTCTGAAACGCACCCTTGAAAGCATCAAGATCGCTTGGGCTGACGTTGGGAAGGTTCTGGCGATCCGCGCTGTTACCGGCGTGGAGAATGTTCTAAGGGCATCTAAAACACAGGACGATATGGGGAACATCAGTTCAGATGGAATTGAATAGTTGGGGGGGGGGATAATTTCTACAGACTTTGATGGGACGCTACGCAGACGAATAGTAACACGAGATGTGCACACACTCACACACACAGTGCCTGCAGCCATCATACGATCGCCGCGCCCGGACCCGTCATCGTGTAACCAGACGTGTTGATGGAAGCACTAGAGACGCCATAGCTGGTGGATGCCGCCGGCCAGTTGTACATGGCAACCGTGTTGGTTTGCGAGTCGTTGAAGAAGAGCGTCGTGAGCATATCGAGATCGTCGCCAACCGGGAACTCGCTTGGTCCATCGTGGTGCACCGTATCGGTGAGCCTGTCAACAGCGTTGGGCGGTGGCGTCGTCGTGAAGGCGCTAATAGGGAACGGCTCAATGTCGTCCGTCGGGCTCAACGCGACCAACTCGCCGTCACCACCGCCGAGAATCTTGGCCGGCGTTGCCATCACGATCTCGCTGGCGTTGGGTGCGGGGTCTGCGACGTGCTTGCCACGGCCCTGCTCGCGCAGCTCGCGGCGGCGCTGCTGCCAACGCTTCTGGTTGAGGTTGGCCTTGCGGCGGTGGTACTCGCAGAACTTGTGCATGCCGCCCTTGGTCTTGAGCGCCTTGTGGTTGTTGCAAAACTTGCTCGGGTACTCGCAGCGCACGTCGCGCGGCAGCTCGTCGCCCGGCGCGACGTCGCTGTTGGTCGGTGAGGGCGGCTGCGTTGCCTTGCGCACCGCCGCGCGGCGCTTGGTCGTGGTCGCGGCAACGCGCGACGCCATTGGGGTTGAATGGGAAGGAAAATGGAGTTGGCGATCGAGGGGAAATGACTGAATGGGAGGACCCTGTCGTCCGCGATTCCCAGCGTGTGAACTTCTCGTGATGTGGGCAAGAGCTCCGCGTTCACACGCGACAAGGCGCGACGATCGAAAAAACTGCAACGCAGCAGCTGGCGCCGGGTCGTCAACTGGCAGCTGTCGGTTCGGAATCCATTTTCACAGGTTGTGATCCTATAGCTGGACTGTTTTGAGGCTGTGTCAACTCCACTCTTCGTATCGGTGATGCCAGGTTTGGGCGCGGGGCGGCGCCGGTTTCACGCGCGGTCGCCACGTGAGGAGGTGGAGTAGTTTCCCTCCAATTTGTGGCTCAGAAGAGAGTTCCCGCGCAACGACGGGGCGCCTGACCCAAAATCAACCCGAGATGGCCTGTCGACGCACGAGGATCGTGCCGCGGCATTTTCTGTGGGGGAATGCCAAGTGCCTCAATTCGTGCGATAACACGGTAGTGTTTTCCAAAGTGTATCAATTACCGCTATCTATGGCTAGTTGAATCCAAGTTTTTAATGGTATAGTGCGTCGTGTTTTGTTATTACAGTAGGTTCGACCGCTCGACCAGTCAACGAGTCAACAGAGAGAGCCCGCAGCAACCGTGGCATCACCGAAGTTTGGGTTCACTGCGAATCAAGGATCGCCGACTTTCACAAACCGGCTGCCAGCGGACACAAAGCAGGTGGCACCGTGTGTGTGTTTCGGCATTTTGTGCCCATGGCGCTGCCGCTGGCAGTGCCACCCATTCCGGGTATTACATTGTACATTTACAGCGCAGTGCCATTCTGCCATGGGTGTCTTCCCGACTGCCATGGGCGTCCACCACGGCGGACGCAACGTGTCCAAATCTCCTGTCGGGTGTGCTTCTCGATCGTAAATGATGAGGCGCCTCCTGTTGTGTTGGACAACTGTTGGACGAACGCGGCGTGGCGACCACGACGTCGGGGTCTCCCGCCCAAATTTACAGGCCTGACTGTGGGAGATCGAGGCCGACCATGCGGGCCCCACGACTTTTGATTGCTGAAAGTCCCTTCGTGTCGCGCTGGATATCCTGGGGATGACATGAACTCTCCCCCACCCAGGCGCCTTATGTGCCTTGTTGCTTCGCGTAGCCTCGTGGAATTGGTGGTCTGTTTCAAAAAGATGTTTCAAAACATCACAACGTGACCTGGTAGACAAAGCAAAGCTGCATGTCATGTGCGCTGTGGACAAAAACCAGGAAAAACATCGGAGCTCTTCACATCATAGGGCGCCTGCGCTTACTCGGCTCTCTCCTCACATGCCGGGAGTTTGATGTCGTCGAAATAGCTGTAAGCGACCCGCGCCTTAGCGCGTGTGGTCAGTTCCCCACTTTCTCGTCTAGTCTTGTGTGTATAGTCGTATGACTGAGCGGTACCCGCCCCGCTCTCTCTCGCCCTTTTTCCGGGATTGTCTGTCTTTCCGTCCGACGGTACCAGCAGCGAAAGCAGCGCGTCCCAGTCCTCGTCGCCCAGCGTCGCGGCCGACGCACGTGGGTCCTCGTCCTCGTTCTCGTCCTCGTTCTCCTCGTTCTCGTGGCGTTCCTCGGCTCGCGGTGCGTCGCTGCCACGCGCTGGGTCGCCGCTCGAATCCTCCCTGGACAGCGGCGTCGACCCGGCGGCCGCGAGGATCCAGCGGAACTTGGCGCGGGCCTGCTCACTGGGCGACGCCGGCGGCGAGAGCGACGACTCGGAGCCCGAGGGCGACGCCTCGCTCCGCTGCCGGTCGATCCAGCGCTTCTGGTTGGCGTTGGCCTTGTTGCGGTGGTACGCGCAGTACCGATGCAGTGCCCCGCTGGCCTTGCGCACGCGCGTGTGGCGGCACAGTTTACTCGGGTACCGACACCGCGCGTCGACGGCCGTGCCGCGGTCGTCGCCCAGCAGCATGGCCATCGTGCAGTGGCCCCGGCGGCTTTGGCTCACATCACTCGGCTCGGACGGAAGCAGCGGCGGCAGCAGCGTCGTGAGACCCGCACGGGACGACGGAGGGTGGACGGAGTGCGGGTACCGGTAATCTGGATACGACGACGTCATGGCGAACCGTCTCGTCGTGGGACCTGGTGGATGGTGGCGGCGAGCTCCCAAGTTTGCAAATGGGTGGAAGAAAGAAGAAGAAGAAAAATCGACCGTCGCAGTGGCCAGACGCCACGCCCCGATGGGTTCGTTCCGGCTGCTATTATATCCCGCCGCTCTGGGGTTTCGCTGTGTTGGAAAACACGTGTGGATCGGGCAAGCAGCGCGTGATGCTCGGGCCAGTGGGCCGTTCTGGCCTCACGCACTGAAGAGGGAGTGAACCGTCCGGTGAGGAGCCCGATCGCGACCGCGAGGAACCGGCCGACCCGGTGCAAGTGGTCAGTGGGGGCCACCGCTTCAGGATCCACTGCTGCGATGAGTACAGTACGCGCTCACGAAGCAGGCTCGTTCACACAAAGCGATCCAGTGGGGCGGGATCCCTCCTTCGTGTCGCAGCTGGACTGCTACTGCTGGCAGCCAGACGGAGCAGCGTTTCAGAACTCGATTCTCCACCACCTCCCCAGAATCGGTAGTTGGGACCTCCCAGATCGGTCGTCATCTCCCCAGAGGAGATGACGACCGATCTGGGAGGTCCTAACTACCGATTCTAGCTTGATTCTGTGTCTCCGTCGCAGCGGATTGTGGATGGCTCGACGCGCACGCCTCCGCGCCATCGCAGCTCTTTCGGCCGTTGAATCCGCAATGCAATGGTCACGTGCGACTTGCTCCCGCATGTCGCGCGTGGTTGGGACGACCCCCACAGAGCCGATCCCGTGCCGCGCTGACCAGTCGCCAGCGCGCGGCTCTTGGGAATTTTGAATCCACGACTGGACGGGTACCGGAACTACGTTCCCTGCTTTCTTGAGCAGCTGACCTGGGGGGCCGGGCATCCTGTTGCCCAAATGAGGAATACGTGTCGGTGGCTACAGATTCCTTTTTGGCTGAACCAACTCGCTGAGTTTTGGATGAGTGTGGGTCGGCTGAGGGTTCACCACTGGCCGCATCGAAATGAGATGGATGGGCACGCATGAGCGCATCGGATCCTTCCGACGGAAAGGCTACGGAAGTTCTGTAGCCTTTCCTTTCGGCAGTGGAGGATTGATACACTCGCAACCAGAATCGAGGGTTCAAAATGTGGTGGGTTCACCCTTGAGACCCACAAAAAAAATGCAAGGCCAGGGCGATGAATCCACGGTCGTGAGTCGGAAGACAGATTGGACAATGTGTTCAGATCACTCGGATACAGCATGCACATCCACGCCACGAACCTACACATCTACGGAAAGGTCTCATTTACACTACATGTGGGCAGCAATGGGGATGACGCGGCCCGCTGTCTGTGCTCGTATCGTATGGCCGAAGAGCGACCACTCGGTGGTGAAGGAGGCGGTGGTGAAAGCAACGCGAGCAGCGCGTCCCAGTCGTCCTCGCTCAGCGCTGCAGCGCCAGTCATTGCTCCCAGTGGGCTCCTCCGTACAGAACCACGATGCCGCGTGGCTGTTGGATCCCTTGTCGAGTGGTTCGTGGGCTGCGATGCATGTGGATGCGCCGCCTCCGTGGACGTTGATGGTGCCAGGGCCTCGCTCCGCTGGCGGTCGATCCAGCGCTTTTGGTTGGCGTTAGCCTTGTCGCGGTGGTAGGCGCAGTACCGATGCAATGCGCCGCTGGCTTTCCGCACTCGGTTGTCGTGGCAAAGCTTCCCCGGGTACCGGCAGCGCGACTCGTCCTCGGCGATCGTCGAGTGTCTCCGGGGAACCCACGATTGAGGAAGTGTGAGTGGCCGCGGCTGTAGTGGCGGTGGCTGATGCTGCAAGCTCGAGACTATCACGGGTGACGCCAATAGCAGCGTCTCGATCTCGTCGTCGCGTGTCGAGGTGAACGGATTCTTATCTACCATTGTTGAAATGAGACAGTCTTATCGCGTGGTGCTTGGGGAGCGCAGTGGAATTTGGTGACTGCGAGAGTGTCGCGATCGATGCCTCCCCATCTGCGATACTGTAGGCGCACCGGCCATGTCGAGTCGTGAGCTTGGGGAAGTGTCGCGATGGGCCGAGATCAGGCTCTCTCGCGTTGAACAGGTGACGAGCTGGCCTCCTGCTGCCCACTCCAGGAGCGCTGGCCTCACGATGGCTTGACAATCGCTTTGAAGCGGGACCCACGATTGAGCAGGTCGTATCATAGCGTCTCCCAGAGAAAGCATCAGTGCGTGTACCGTTCCCACAGGCTCACATCAAGGTATCGCCACATATACTGTTTGGGAGTACAGCACTGGTCAGCGGTGGCATGCTGGCCCTACAGGATCCGCCCGGCACCACCACGCAGCTAAAGACAATGCAATGGCAAGGGCGACGCGCGCAGCGGCTATGCGCCAGTTTGCCACTCGAACGGTGTGGCGTCGAGCGCGCTCGGTCTGGCAACTTGTCTGTCCCGATCTGGACCGTCACAGCGACGGCGCTTGTGGAGGCCGTGGGGATCCGAGCTGGCGTCGTGGCTCGATGGAGAACGAATTGCAGTCTACCTCAAGATTGATTGCAGCGTTCCCACGCGATCTCCCCTCGAGCCTTTGGCCGCCTGCGAGAGACTTCCGCGAACGGGCGCTCGGGCGTGCTCGCTTGCGAGCTTTCCCACGGTGGCGAGGTGTTCCCCAACTATGGAGCGCAATTGCCCTGGCGTTGTACATCACATTTTTTGGGGGGTTCAATACTTCCATGATCCGGCGGCATGCCTCTTTTGGTTGGTGGTGTGTGGCTGTGAACACAATCCCCATCCTGGAATGGCCGTCACGCGATCCGGGAGGTCCAGGACCTTGAAGGTCGAGTCGTCACTCGGGTAACCAGACGCGCCGGAGGCATGCTTCAACAAAACCATCCCCTGACGTCACCTGAGACGACGCGGAGCTCCTCAAGAGCTCTCCTCGGCACTGCCAACAGCAGCAGAGAGTGAACTTGGAGTCGGAGAGTGGCGACGCAGCGCACCATCTCCCGCCACTTTTCCTGGCTGTCTGGTCTGCGCCGTCTCGTCAGACAAGGCGGTTACGTGCTCCAAGAGGACCTCCCGAATACTCCGCATTCCATTGTAATATCGCCGTGTGTGTTTGGCGTCGATGTCGGTCGGTACTGTCGATTCGGACCTCGTTCCGTCGGCTCCCTGTTTGGCGCACGAGCGTTGATTCAAAGTGTGGCCACGCCGGCGCCAACTGACTGGAAGTGTTGCCCACCAAAGATCGCGTACGCCAGCGGCAGACGGCCCGACTGTCTTCGCACTTACGCGAAGGATAACACGGCTGTCGAAGGGGGAAATCGACATGCCGGAATGTTCCAGCGGGCGAAGTGACACGATTGTCGAACAAAATGGTTTGCGGCCGACGGCCCACGCCATAGCGTTTCTGTGGCGTGCGTCGCCCCCTTCCACATCGTCAAGCCACAGGTTGACTAGGATGCTCCCTTTTCTTTGCAGCACTATCCGTCCTCTCTCTCTCTCTCTCTCTTTGTCTTCGGACAAATCAGTTGGAAACTCCATCCTTTGTGTGGTGAACGACTGTATACAGTGTGTGTCCGCCGCACACATGACGCGGAGCCAGTAAGTCCCGTCCGCCCAAATTTTGGGGCCCGAGATGGCCGCCCGGATGGGCCGGCCGCCGCGTGTATTCTCGCCACGTCAGTGGATGCCTTTTGAAGATCCCGGCAATGTCTCACTCACTCGAGGGCACTTCGGGTCAGCTCGCCAGCTGCCCTTTTGCGTCGTGCCGAGCTCGGAAAACCACGTTGAAACCACGGAGAGCCGATCACAGCAGAACATGGGTACACTGGGCCAAACCACACACAAAACCGCCGGTTGCGTGTCTCGCTCGCGTGGAACCTTCTCGCGTCCACGTCTCTTCGCTCCGTGGATCTTATCCCGACCACGGCATCGACCACGGTGGGCAATGCTTGGCGCCAACGCACGCACACTTACAGATTCGCCTGGGATCCACCACAAAAGATATCGACAACCACGACTGAGATCTTCCAAAATGACTCCTATCACGCCTCCGCTCGAGCCGCTGCCCCTCGACGACCTCTATGGGTCACCACCGGACGAACCCCACCCACTCCACACGCGCACCTACCGCCGGCGCTGCACAGCAGCACTCGCGTCGCACCTCGCGGGCTGGAGCGACATCTCGAACCAACAACCACAAGACGAAACGCGCTGCCGATACCCGAGCAAGCTCTGCACCAACACCCGCGTCCGCAAGGCCAGCGGCGCGCTCCACCGGTACTGCGCCTACCACCGCGACAA